>KB644800.1:52667-123993 GCA_000347475.1 Penicillium paxilli ATCC 26601
CCCCCCGCCAGAAGCTGCTGCTCTCGGATTCGGCGGGCAATGTCGCTATTGGGGCCATATTGGGCTCCGCTGAGCTTAAAGTGAGCATTTGGAGTCCCCATGCCGCCACTAGGACTGAAAAGTCGCTTAGCCGGCTCGTCGATGCATAGATCAACCATATCATTATTTCCAGTGAAGCGTCCAAATTGGCCCTGATTCTGGCCCATATTGCCCTGCATATTGAGATCACCAAAACCGCCTACCACGCTCTCGTCGATTTCCGCTGGTGTTCCAGGTGCTGATGAATCGGGTGTATTTCGAAATTGTGAAGTTTGTAGAGGGTTGGCCATTAAAGTGGGTGTGTTAACGGAGGATACGGTGGGATTATTCTGCAGGGAAAGCGGACGTCCAGATCCGATCGGCGTGCCGGGTTGAGAAGGTGTGCTAAAGCCTTGATGGCTTGGAAGCATGCCCAGATTTAATTGCGGGCCCTGGTTGGAGCTGCCGAATCCTCCCTGTCCATTTTCGCGTAACTGAGGGGAGAAGAGCTGCGAGGTTGTGCCATCGTCGTCTCCCATAGGCTCGTCCAACTCCATGTCGTCGATCGTGTCTAAGTCCGCGTGCTGGATAATGGACGAGTTCTGGCCCATTTTGCGCTGCATGTCCAGGGTTCGGTCGGGCTGCAGACCGCGCCCTTGGTTGCCATGTTGCTGATTCTGTTGCTGTGCAATCGCGGCCGCGGCCAAGGCAGCCCGATTTTCACCCTGGCTCGGGCGGTGTCCTTGGTTGGGCGACTTGGTCGCATGGGCTTCTTCGTAGTGTTGTAATAGGTCATGAAGTGTCGGTAACGTCACACCGCAGCACGAAAAGTCTCGCATGAAGTTGGCTTCCAGCTTCGGCAAATATGATGAGGAATGAAAAGAGGGAGACTGGAAAGTAAATGGCGAGGTGCCGGTCATAATGATGCTGTGTGGGAAATTTCCTGGTCAGTCTGTGATGCCGTGCAACAGCCAACAGGCGCACAAGTTTTCCCCGCGACCCTCATGGGATAGAGGGGTGGGTTTTTTTTTTCCGGGGCGACTCACTCATCACGTATCCAACTTCCAACAGACACACCACCCCAGCTCATACCACCCACCAAGCTACCTGCGAGGGATTCACGCCGACCTTTATCGCGGTTGGACCCCGACATCGAGATGGGCTTCGTCCCGTTTCCCCATTGTGCTGTCGCAGCGCCGATCGAGTCCTTGCGAGGCGGCGGCGCCTTGAACACCCCGAGCCCTCCGCTAGGATGATGCGATATGCTACCTGTGCGCTCGCCCGTACCAGCCTTTTGCAATGCCGATGTGAGATTTGATGCCTGCTGCCCAGGTGGTGAGACCGAGGTCGAGTTTCGGGTGGCGATGTCGATAGGAGCTGCGCCCGTCATCCTGATAAGAGGTGACGTGAACCGTCAAATTAAATCGGCGGGGGTGAAGAAGTAGAAAAAAGCAAACACCCGGAGTGAAGGGGATGGGAAAGAGAGAGTGAGTGAGAAAGTGAGAGGGTCAAAAAAAAAGAAACGGTAATGCGGGCTTGCGGAGCCTGTCTGAGGAAAGATCAGAGATCCGATTTTCCCTAATCTGCGCGAAGGAGCACGCCAAACCCGGGGGGGTTCTTAAGAAAAAAAGAGGGGTGAGTTGATGGTGATAGGATTATCAGAGTCCCGCGTTGAAGCGTGATCGTGGTCCCCGGGAGGAGTTGAAGAATATGGGTTGTATGCGACTAGAGACCGAACGATTTGAATGCCCCTCGATAGAAGTGGACTTCTGGGTGGATGGCGGTCTTGGGCGGATTCGAGGAGTCCACCCTCGGATGATGTCCCGCTCTGGCTTGGGGCCCGGCGGAACGCAGTGCCAGTGGCAATGACTCAACTGAAGAAGGTTTTCTTGAAGGGGGGTGGGAAGATTTCTAAATCTATAGAAATAGAAAAGATTATTTTGACCGGGTTGACTCAAGCAGCGATGCTTGAGTGAAGGTAAAAAGGAGGGGAGTTGTAATAAACAGAGGAACTGAGGGAGAAAGGTAGGAGGTTGTCAAGTCGTCGAGGGTACTATGGAGGCAACCCTTCCGTTTTAGGAATGGCGTCGTTACGGTAATACGATTCACTCAGATGGGGCGCAAACGGGGGAGAAATGGTGGGAGGGGGAGGATTTGAACTGGACAATGGACTTCAAACTGATTCGATTGCAAATACACCGTTCCTGGTCGAGGAGACCATACTCCATATACAGTACTACTATTGTTACTACATACTAGTAACTACTATAGAGATAGATCGCGGAATGCGGTCGATGACGGGGATGTCGATCTCTACAATGATGACACGACACACCGCTTGCAGGACGTCATGATCGGTAAAAATGGTACGCGCCTGAAACTCTGGACTGGACGCTAACGTATTCGATGACTAACATCTCCTTGGCCGATTTCATGAGGAAGTACCTAGGATGAATTAAGTAATTAATTGAATGAAGTTGTATACAAGTTGAGAGTGATGGTGGGATGAAATAGTATAGTACAGGGTATGACAGGTGGCTGAATCTATCGTGATCTGTATGTACTACTGACTCCATCGACTCCATAGGTACGAGTAAAGTAAAAAGTACAGTCTGTAGACAAGAGGCGCTGTACCTTTCCATCTCCTCCACTTGGACCCATCCGATGGGGAGGATATTCATTACTGGTATTGGGTGGCCTACTGTTTTTTTGCCGACCTTCATGGCCACGACAGTGGAGCAAGCACCATACCCTATGGTAAGGTAAGGTAGCCTAGGGTAACTGAGTCCCATCCTGAACTAGTTTAACTCATCTTTTTTCCTACCGATTTGAGACTTTCCTCATCCATGGTTCATTGTGCAAAGACCGGGTATCCCCACTGTCCCCTTCTACCGAGACTCTCTGAACTTTGAAAATGTTAGCTAGCTGCTACTTATCTCAGATCTGACCTGGGATGATCTGCTGACCACGCGCTGCAGGACTCAAGCTCGAGGATAGTAGATCTGGGGTCATGCAAGGGTCAAGATGATCGCGGTGGCGGGTTTTCCATCCTGCCGAGATCCCTGACCAATGGATTCCGGAGCTTCTCCGGCGCCGTTCTTTTCTCCGCGCTGAACAATACTACCATTGTACGGAGCACTGTGCTCACATTGTGAAGAGGGTACGGAGTACTGTGCACATGCATGTCAACGGGTACTGCTAATACAAACTGTTACAGAAAACAAAAGTGTCCCATACCAGCCCCTCCTCCAGGGGAGAGTAGATCTCTCTTTCCCACCTTCAATAAGGACAGATCTTCAATGCTCTTTGCTCAATGATACCATATTCTCAGCGGGTATCCTTTCCCAAAGACCCTGTGATCGGCGACCGAATTCCCGGCGTTGTATGTAAAGTGAACGATCTCTAAGCCATCAAGGTTTCATAGGTCGAAAAGCAATGGGTCTTGGCTTCGGCGCTAGAAACACGGCAGAAGCATTCGGTCAACCTTCGATCAATTAGCGTCGACCGGACTCTTCAAGCCTTACCCGGCGGTGCGAACACACCGCCCCAAAGAGAGGGGCTCTACTAGTACGGAGTACTCTTGCTGTTGCTGTTGCTGTTGCTGTGGCGGCTACTGCCCGTTGATACTATTTTCAACCGTGTATGCTTGTCAGCCTCAACCAAATCATCTCTCCGAGGGCAGTCCTACCACTACCACCTATGAGCTCAATCTCACTGGTGAATCTGGCTTGCTGTCCCGGTACCACTAAAAGTCTCAAAAAGCAGAAAATCAACTTCTGCACTGTTTATTTTCCAGCCAAAAAAAGGAGTAGGGACTCCGAGCAGCGATGTATACTGCCACGCGGTTTCTCCACGGCAATTCCTCGGTCGATTTTGTTTTGGGTAATGTGGGTGTCTCACATCACTCGGTCGACTTGCCTGTGGAGAATAACCCATTGTCACTGGCTGGGACAGACAGCCACCCTATGTAGATCAGGCTCGGAGGTAAGTTAACCTTCTGCTAGCTTGGTGTTACCTGAATCAGGACGTTGAATATTGCTGGCTTGGGCAATTTCTACCGCTACATCCATAGTATCAAATGAAGCTCCGCAATCTATTAGACTCGTTAGTGCTACAATTTCTACTCCGAGTCTTTACTAGTTGTATCTAGGAGGTACTACTATCACAGCTGCCGGCCATATAATACCATTCTATCTGAACATAGGCCTCAATTAGCTCAACTAAGTGGTTCAATTTACTCGGGTTAAGCCAACAGTACCAGTAGTATGGGAGAAGAAGGGTAATCCAAAAGGGGATCCTCTCATTCAACGGTCGCTTGTCCTGAGAAGTACCAAACTATTTATTAGTATTTTGTGCATAATATTATACATTATCCAGGTGTGTATACGCGAATCTATCCAGAAATTGATGTTTTGGTTAGCGGGGAGCCCTGGAGAGAACATGTGATCCCGACGATCACTGTTTCAATAGTCCCAAAAGTTAACCTGAAACTAGCCAACCCCTCTGGACCGATTCACCCAATTAGTGCGCCTGGATGAAACTAGGCAGGGCAGTCCCATATCTCGCAAGCAGCAGATTGAATTTGGTGATGTACAGAACGCCCCTGGGTACCGCTATATCACTTGGGGACCCGAAACACCTTGGGAGCCCCCTTTGTCCTCTATCCTCAGGAATTCTGCTCCATATAGGACCTCGTGCTAGTGATATCTATCTTACTAGTAAATCCCACCCATCCATGGACTCGGATGGATTAGCGATGTCAGTTATTATGTGCTCAAACATCACCAGCACTACTACGACTTGCAATACCTCGCTCCCCCAGTTCTCAGTGGCGTATCTGTATTGAAGGGAATCCGGTGCTATTGCCATCAAATGTACTAATAACACACCCAAGTTCTCGTTATACTACCTAACAGCAATTCAACCTTACTACAATTTGAAGGATGCTAGTACTACTATACCGGTACTAATAACTACCAGTGGCTCATAGTCTTCCGCATAGACTCGGATACCCATCTTAGTCTCGCCTTCTCTAATGCATGCATACAGCCTATCACTTGTCAATCAGATCGTTCTCCCCGCATCCATCTCGCACAATAGCACCCCATCTCCATTTCCCTCGGAAATGACCAATACGAAAAAAATAAAATAAAGATGCCCTAGGGCCGATTCCCCCCGACCTGTTCCCGATCCTTGTCTCCCCGCACGAGGCTCGGATCTGGTTCGGACGTTTGCGGGTGATGCGGAGACGGATTTCCCGCTGGCAGGGATTATGGGTTAGTGTGTCCACATGAGGTGAGCTACTGTAGTAAGGTTAGTCTCCAACGAATACATGGGAAATAAGCAAGCCAAGCAATATTGACAGGATGTTTTATCTTGATAAATGCGGGGATGCTTCTTCGCTTTAACTGCTTGTATGCATGACCGCACCCTAACTTTATTAGTATACTTGCAATGTTGGATTTGGATTGGTTGAGAGTCGTGGCAAATGCTACATAGTTTTGGTAAGCAGTAACTATCGACGAACTACTCCAACTTGGTTCCATGTGAGTCTTGCCTTCAGTACTTGACTTCTGTTGAATAATGTGACACCTGGAGCATGATCTAGGTACTTAACTATTATGAGCAGTATGTATAGCTGAAGTCATGACTTTCAGTTACTAGTAGGGCCCAAACTCGTGTTTTGACACTTGAATCCAATAACTTGAAGTTCACGATCTTTCCTATTCTGTTCCAAAGGTATTCCAGGGACGATGGGCTGAAATAATGTGATTTCAAGTTTCACTGCCAGCTCGAGCTGTTCAAATGCCAACTGGAACACACTTAAATTGAAGTTCTTAGAAAATAGTACAGAAAACAACGAAATTGCTTGAACCCCCAGCTTTGTTTGATTTCATTCTCCCTCCAATACTATTAGCTAATAGCATTTTTTGGATATTCAATCAACAAGCGTGATGAGTCAGAACACAAGCCTGTTTTCCAAGAAATCCATCATCCTCGTCCATTAAAGAGGGTTCCTTTCACCGGAGCAAGTTAGCCAGGTGGTTATTTCCCAGCGGGCTATTATGCTGAGGCTATCTAAGGTTATAGAATGTCACACAAGCCAAATCTCACTTCAGAACTGGGCAAACGCCAAAACCAAAAGCATGTGGCTTCCCACCGGGAAGAGCCCAATCGCTTATGTATTAGACTGCCTAGGTATTAGGGTATTTATCTTAAAATTCACTAATCAGATTGACTAAACGATCTCTCACCGGGCTATCTCCAGGCGAATAAAAGCGAAACATGTCAGCGCAGCACGCGTCACACTCCTGTAGAGTCAGCCATGTGACTCGAGGAAGACACAAATATCATTGGACGTGTCCATCATGCTTTCCACAACAAGAATACACCGAAAATATGCATCAAGTAAGAACTGCATATCATGTCGCCAGATCTTCACCGGCCATGCGGGGTGAGAATGGGGGCCCGATCCATGAGGGGGGTTTATTGTACGGGGGGAAAATCAAGTCCCCACCGACATTCTCACCGGGGATACCAACAGAGCATTGCCAGACTGTACTAAGGAGTATACACTCACGCAAGATGTCGAAAACCGCCGAAATTGACCAATGCGATCGGCCAAGCGCCCAACGTGTTATCAGCAGCATTTGTGTTGTACAATGAGGCAGCGGAAAAGGGGGGTGGTGGATTGAAGAATCGTACTCCGTACAAGGGAGGATTTGCTAACAGCGGCCTTGGCAATGGTGGCAATGCCCCAAAAATGGACTCTGGGGATCTTCACGGCGTACAGAATGACCTACTCTGTGGAACATACCTGGCGATCCGCGATAAGCGGTATCCCCCAGCCTCATCATGATGCACAGCCAAGGCGAACATATCAAACTTGTGAAGGCTTGGCGGATAATCATCGACACTTGGCGAAACTTGGCAAGTATTTAGGATGGTACCTCCCTCGCATAGGGGGTGCTACTATTGTCTGGGCATTGGGTACAAGGAGGGCTGTGCTAGATAATAGTCGCACATAGATAGCGCCTTTGTTTGTCTTCTAGGGTACGTGGGATACAATTTGAGGGATAGATAATGTTCAATGGAAAGAAGTTCAATCTTGATTGCCAACTAGTCCGTTGGGTTCGCATTCATATGTAGTCCAAGGAATAAAAAAGAAAAAAATAGACATGGATCTGGATCTGGAAATCATCAGATCAGATAGCGCCGCCAACACCCTTGCTGCTTTTCCACCTTGGTGTCGTAAGAGGTGGCCTCGTTAACGAGGTGATTCTTGTCCTCTGGGCTGAACCTGACGTTTGGTCATTTGGAGCGAAGGGACCGCTAGATACACAAAAAATATAATGCATAGGTCGCTGATATCATGATACGAGATTGCTCAAATTGAAAGACGGGACATGATCAGCGATCAAATCACTGGGAAGATCGTCTGGTGGTGTTGCCCAGGGTGAGGAAACCACTGGGAAGATCATTGAATGAAGAGTCCTCAGATGAGCTAGAGGAAGTACTGTTGGAACGGTGCAATCCGGCCTCGGAGTCAGAGGTTTGCTCAGGAGAATCGGTCAAGACTTGTTCATCATATGCCTGAACATGAGGAGCAGACTCAGTGGGTGACAGAACAAGGAACTTCTTGGAAGGATCAAATGGCGCCGAGCTGCTGGCAGACAGGACAAGGAAGTTGCGAGGAGGTGGGATGAAATGCATTTTGATTGGAGTTTTTGAGTTGGACTTGGTTGTGTGAAGTTGTGTAGTAGAGAAATTGCTTTCGAGATGGGGGTTGAGAGTCAAGTTCGAAGAGTGGAGAAGTTTGGAGTTGGATAGATTTGGATTTCTGAAAGGGTGGGATCCAGCAGACTTTATAACCCAGAGATGGACCAAAGGACCTTGTAGAATGAGGGGCACTTTTTTTTTTATCAAGGTGAGCGCCATTGGCGTCGATCTAGCACATCATTCATCTCAGACGGAGGCAAGTGGATACCCGACGGTCATGCAGGCCCGGGCTCTCCCCCGCGATTGTCGCTGATAGTACGGAGTCCACATAATCACAAATAGGAAAATCCCAAACATACCGACAGTTCACATGTCTTGGCTCTGAATAAAGGGGGTAGAGGAAGGGTTTCCCTTGACGCCAAGACATCACTATCATGTAGAATTTCCAATTCTTCGACTTCGCCTCTTCTTGGCTTTGGTATTTTGGGGGTCGGTCTGGAGGTCATAAGCGTCCACCCATCACCCCTTTCACGAGGAAAGAAGATTGGCAAGTATGCACGGCAGGTCGGACAAGTCAGCCAGGTTCAACCCCGCCTAATTCCGCAATCGTTTCCGACAAGGCAAGCGGACCCTGAGCGGGACCCCCGTGGCCAGCCGAAGGCCAGAGAGAGAGCCAGAGGGGACTTTCAGAGGATCCGCAGCTAGGATGAGGGGAGGGATGTTTCCCCAGCGTGGGAAGGCAATGGCTTTTCACAGGCCAGGTGCTGCCTGGGCCACGCCATCTTTTCGTTTCATGTGTGGCTGGGCCTATGCTCCGATCATCCCGATTGCGTCCGCGTCGGTTCCCCCTGTTATGACGGTTGACAAGCTCCGATTTGTTTTCTCTTTACTCTTTTGGCTCGTAGCGCTTGCACTTCATTGCTGTTTGTAGACGGATGCACTTGCAATGACATCATGGTCTTCTCGGGTGATTCGAAACGTGAACGAGATCTTCTTTAACCGAAGCTTCTGGTATAGCAGATTTGAAGGTGCTGTGCAAGTGCAGTGCGGGGGGATTGTAGATAGTGGCCCTGCATGTGAATGGTAGGGTCTGGACTTAGTCCGACCATTCTGATGTTTTTTATCCCTGCGTAACGGAGATGGGTTGGAAACCCAGGGTTGTTTGTTGGCTGCATCAAATCTGCTAACAAAAAGGCACAACATCATCCCACTTGCACTGATCTATCACGTGGTGGTTCTTCCGTCTGCGGGCACAAAGGCAGACCGAATCCTTTTTTTCTTCTCGGAGATACGCACTGTGCACGATCACAATAATCAAAGTATTCAGAACAACAGCACGGTGCTCCAAAATCCAACAGCGCTAATTTCAATGGCTGAGGATGAAAGTTGAAACTGTGCTCTCTTTGCCGCCGAGATTCTCAGTGTGTCCATTCGTCCGGAGTCAGACTCCCGGCCGCAGCGATTGTGAGAGCCTCAGTGAACACAGTCATGGAGCACAAGCACAGCTATTTTATCTCTCCACCAATAAGATAACCCTTGGAATTGATCTATTGGGGGAGAATATGCTTTCTCGTTATTCTTATTCTCTTTCTTTCTCTTATTCATTGATTCGTTTATGCTTGTGTGCCGATAATCTTCAGCCAGCTAGATGCAATCCTTCGAACAGCATACTACCTTAAGGTCATAGTGCCGCCCTGGCGATCACATTAACCCGCCCAACACAATCTATACTGCCAATCACCACCTACAGGACTTGATCTTCTTTTATTGCATTCGTAATCATCCAACTTGTCTGAGTTTTCACTAACGAGGCACGGCGATTGAAATGTTTCATCACCTTGCAGCACTGCCAGACTCATGTCGCTAATGACCACTATCACCAACTATCACCAACTGCGGCAGCGTAGTGAGAGTTAGCTTGACTGCGCAATTGAATATTGGGGCTAGAATATGGAGCCCTGGAATTGACAGCTTCCGTCTAGGCATAAAACTAGTACAATCTGCAAGTTGTACCTGTTGGAGTTGGTCGCCCACCCTTACCCTCTTACGCTCTAGGGCTCCCGTCATCACGATACTAAAGTATTCTGAACTCGGGCTTCTGGTAGGTAACTTTTCTCTCCAAAATTTGGCACAAATTCCTGGTTATACTGAAGCACTTTTCAGATCATAGTTGAATTCTTACCATTTTTTCTCTCTCTAAATTTTCCTTCTAAGAAAATTCTAGTAAGTAACATCTCAGTGTCATCTGACAAAATCTACAACAACCCAGTGGGAGTAGCCGGCATCAGATATGCCATTTTTGGCCCCGCCTCGGCCCTCCTCGCCATCTGCTGTGCCGGCCCCCGAATGAGCACCCCACCACGAGGTCTACATATGGCAGGTGCCTTATCCTAGAAAGGATATTTCTTCGGAGAATGACTTGCAATATTTGTCATATGAGTTAAAAGCCCGTACCTGACGGCTTGTGTTGGTTCAATCTAATTTGCCAACAATAGAGGGTCTGTTGGTGCCAGTGCCAGTGCCAGTATTCAAGCAAGGTTCACAATATGGATCCTGGTACGGGATTGATAGAATGATGTCAAGCGCAATATGCAATAGCTAAACTCTATTTGGGATTGGGGATGGTCGATTTGATCAACGGTTCGATGACCGAGGGGACCTGCGATTTCGCGATTGGCGCAATAGGACCATGATCACCAGGCGCAACCCACTGGCCTCCGTCCTCTGATGACCCACCTAACCGCCAACAGTGTCTCTTGTTGGTGTGAAATGATGTATGGGCCAAGGAAGTTTGGCACATGCCTCTTTTTGTACCCTGGAGAGTGGTGGGAATCTCCCCTGCAAGTGACAATGGAGTCACTAGGTGCATAGGGCGTCGACAGCTCCATGCCTTAACAGTGCCTGTGGCAGGACCAGTTGGTTTCTGCGCTTCAGACTGTCAAGGGTGTCTTTGCACAGCTTTGATTGTAACTCGGCGCAGTCAGGCTTGCCGGGTACCAGCACTAGATGTTATAAAGCTGGCTCAAGCTCTCCTTCTTTTCTTCATCAGATAGCACCAATTCCATCCACTTCACGATCGTGTCAAAGTCACCAGTCGCTTTCCCTCTTACTTTCGTTAATACTGAGATTCCTTCTACCTGAAACTCAAAATGTGCTCGGTATACATCTTTCTATACGACTGTGGCTGCTGTCTCCGGGAAGGAGGAGAAGTGCCATGCGCTAAAAAGGGCACACCTTTCTGCCATGGAATCAAGGAGCACTTCCGCCGACGACACGGCTACAACTGCTCTAAGCACGGTGGCTAGAAGCTTTGACAAGGTTCGTGACCGTGCTGCTTTCCGCTACTAGCTCCGCTTGAATAAGGTTTTGCTCACACGACAAGTTTCAATCAGAGAATGAATCCTACGAGATCTGATGATCATCTTCAGACACGGATCACTCCATCTTGATTCTCGAACATGCCCACCAAGACTTGAAGTTTAGTCCTTCTGGCAGGACAAGGCCGATATCCCAAGAAAAATACTCTTATTCTGTACGAAATTGGAGGAATACTGTTCCATGTGCATTTGCTTTTGTTGCTGTTCAATGGTGTCACTCCATTTGATAACTCATGCTATTATGTTTGATGAAAATTGGGGCGGTTTTATTTCCTCGATTTTGCTTTCGTGCTTTCAAGTTTCTATTCTGACACTTTTTCCTTTTTTCAATTCTCCCGTGTGGCTGAGCTCAACCTTGCATTTTCACTTTTATCTCCTGTGGAGCTGTACTACTTGATAGCCTGCTAGGTTTTATTTTACTATATCATTTTCGGTTCTCTTCAAGTTCCTCTTCGATTTTTACAGCCCCGGAGATGTAGTGCTGGTACCAGGGCTGGGGACATCCCAACCTTGGAATGATCCTAATTTCGAAGAAAAAATGATAGGGTAGCTTTGTGGAATACGTGCTAGACCCAGGGGCCAAGGCCCTAGAAGCGCACTTAGATCCTTTGCGCTTATCATGGCTCTGAGTGGGGTAGGGGAATTACAACATTATACACCTAGTACCTGGGTAGCGTGGGGATTTGATGCCGTACCGAAAAGAGATCCATTCCATAATTACAAGAAAATTAGTAATTTCTTTAAATCAGTTCTAGAATGGGCTAGAATCCATGGATTTCATGCCGCGAGAGAGGAAATATGGGTCTGTTTGGTGAACGAAAGGAACACTTCAAGTTCTAATTTGAAGGTGGCGCCTCTTTGGAGATGGCGTACTCGTACTAGAGCTACTAGGGTCTTTCAGGCGTTCTTGTAATTTCCACGAAGAACCCCCAATCTATCCATTAAATGTTGGTCTTTAATATAGCGAGAAATGACGAACGTCCCTCCTCGACTGATAAGTTCACTTTGTGTTGATTTGTTGGACGGCAGTGGCCGGAGAAGATGCTGTATGAAGCTGAGGGCATTTTCCAAGCAGATTAGCCCTCAAGTACCGGTAACGATCGGCCATAGCTTCCCCGCATCAAAGGTAACGGATCAAATAAGGGCCTCAAGAAACAGTGTTTCGGTCCTAATGCATCTTTGGTAACGTTGATTGCCGTGTTTCGTCATTTCAGAAGGTGAGCTTTCATATCTGATGCCCGTACGACTATTAGTAGATTCGCCAGACTATCCAAATTACCTGCCTTGGTAAGTATCTGAAAGGATCAAGCCTGTAACGACCTCGGGAACTTCCACATAGCAATGCGTGTGGATTTCTCCAAGCATACAATAAATGGATGCGAGAGAGAGCCTTGTGATCCCTGAATTAGGTAAATGCACGGCTATTTTATATGGAAAGCCCCTCATAAATTAGGAAATAAGGGGCGGAAAAGAAAAATCGTGGGGGAGAAACTGCTTGGTAATTGGTGCTTATCTTGGGCCAAAATCCTGAAAACAACAAATTATTAGGGTGCAATAACCGCGGATGTGATCACTAATACAAACGACTGGTTTTTACTAGTGGGCAGATCTTCCTAGGCTGCATTAGGCCCGCAGATGTTTCGATCATCTGATGCGAGTAGGACTAAAGTAGTGGGGGAGAAATCAGATCAGCAGCAACTGGTACTGGCCAACCGTCTCTTACAATATTGCGCGCCAAAGACACCCCCAAGATAATTAGTTCGAGATAGTAGGTGAAATCAACTGTGAAAGTGCGACACTGTCCTCGCTGGCGTGTGCTTCGGTTGTTCCCAGGCGGTTAGCCTGGTGTCAATGACAGCTTCACATAAGAACAAACTTCAAAGGATTCAATACTGGTCATTCTTTCCAACAATACCAAGCCAGAGCGTCTTTCACAATACAGAGTAGTGCCACTCGGATGCATGCTCATCACAATTTTGTCTCGGAGCGATTCCTTTTCCAAGGTTGGACCCCAGATGAAGGGAGTGGGGGAGACCGCAGATTGGCTTCGGGCTTCTCGGGGACTCCAACTTCCACCTGGGCAAGATTGGCGCAAGTCCCACTGGAGAGGAGGTATCGGAGTACTTACAGATTACTTATACTGCTAGCAGTACTGTTAGAACATGATTCGCTATCGAGGGATCTGGAACATGTACGGAGTACATATAGGCGACATGCTAAGCAGTGTTGGTCAGTCAAAGGGTATGTAACTAACGAACAAGTTCTCGGCGTGTCATATCTGAGAGTTTCCTTGGCAATTTCGAATCCTTCGAAGCTAAGATTACGCGTTCCCATGGCTCTTTTTGGTTGGTAGACTCATGCTGGCGTGTTTGCGCGTGCGATCGCTATAACCTGACTCGTAGCGCGAGGAAGTGGATCCGCCAATCTAGAATCGGTACCCCAAGATCAAGAGGTGAAAATCACCAGCCATGAGAAATGGATCGATTGAAGATTCATCAGGATGAGTCCTGGAGGCAAAATGGAATCTCTGAAAATATTGTTCCATGAATGTTCATACTTGCAGACTCATGAGGTCAACTTGAGATCTTGGAGATCTACAGGTTAACTAGTAATTGCTTCACGTGGACTGGGAGTTGATGCGCGTCTCACACCGCCTACCATGGGTGATTTTCTGCCGGTCGTTCTTGTCGACCCTCAACCATCTACTTCATTTCTTGGTGACTTGATAGTACCTCGTATGGGAGTGGACGGAATCTGGCGATAATAAAGTTACTCACAACAATTCCTGAAGGCTGAATACTGCTAGTTGTCCCATTGTTCGCGCAGTTGTCGCCTGGCGAATGTGATGTCCATCGAAGTCGATTGGGCAACGGCCACCTCCGGTCCTGACGGAGAGGCGTTAGCGGAGCGCATTCGCTCATTCGTGCACGACAAGTTCCAGCAAATAGCCCTGCCACGCTTCATTCGATCCGTGCAGGTTCACGCCTTTGAATTTGGAACTATTGCCCCTGAACTTGAGATTAAAGACTTTTGTGAACCATTCGCGGACTTCTACGAGGAAGACGATGATGACGATACCTCAACTACTTCCGAGGAGCTCGTTGATGAGCATGGCCACCCATGGCCAGGACAACATTCGGATTTATACGAGTCGCCTTATGAAGAAGAATTACTTGGACATAGCCCTGGGAATCTCAGCCATCACCCATATCCCGGCGAGGGATATCAACCGTCCGCACTCCGGTCTCCACTGCCAATGGGGGACCATCTGAATCCCCATTTCCTTCCTCGCGCCGGTACCCCTGGTATCCCGGGAGGTACATCAACTCTTGGCTACCACCTCATGTCACTAGGAGGGCTGTCAGGAACACAAACTCCATTGGCAGCCGTAGCAGGGGGTACCCCCTTCGCAAGTGGATGGTCGGAGTCAGGCATGCCGCATGTCAGAGCTCGCCCTCAGCGGCCCTCTACACAGGCACATCATCGTATGGATGCCGATATAGACACCACAAACTCCGTATCACGACCTTCGACTGCGAATACTCTTCCCTCTCACCCTTCAATTGGACACACTGGTAGCAGTGGATCAAGAAATAGCACTGACCCTGCCGACATCCCCCAACCCTCAATAGAACCTGCCATTGATTCCTCTGCCCCGCCTCCACCGCGGATGCGCGAGCGTCGTCCGGAAGATTTCCAGATTCTGTGCCATGCTCGATATGCAGGTGACGTGCGAATGTCTTTGACTGCTGAAATCTTGCTGGATTATCCAATGCCTAGCTTCGTGGGTCTTCCTCTCAAGCTCAATGTTACCGGTATTACGTTTGACGGAGTTGCGGTTGTTGCATATATTCGAAAGCGTGTGCATTTCTGCTTCCTTTCGCCTGAAGACGCGGAAGCTCTTCTCGGTTCTGAGCAAGAACATGGGCAGCCAGCTCAGAATCCCAGCGAGGACGGGCGGCCCAAGTCTGGAGGAGACCCAAAACGCCAAGGTGGTTTATTGCAGGAGATTCGGGTTGACAGTGAAATTGGTCGAAAAGAGGATGGGAAGCAAGTTTTAAAGAACGTTGGTAAAGTGGAACGTTTTGTTCTCGCGCAGGTACGCCGGATTTTCGAGGAAGAGTTGGTATATCCTAGCTTCTGGACCTTCCTTGTTTAGAGCATCAAGATGTCTCGCATCCAACCCTTCACTGGCAGCATTTCTAGACAAAGCCAGGTACATGTGGATTTATGACTACGTTATGATATTTTTGAATAAAAAATAATTTCATCCATGGCCCTAGCGCCCTAGCTTCAAATACAAAATATTCACTTTCAAGTTTGGTGGAAGGGATGGGGGAGGGAACATTGCGAATAAGACGAGGGCGCATTTTCAATACCTCCAAAGCCAAGGGCTGTCAGAAAGGTAAAGACAAGAACGCGATGCACAAGTCATCTTGGCAGAACAAGAATCCTGCTCCAAAGACTTGTATCGGGACCATAAGCTTAGTGTGCGAGAAAATCTATGAACAAGTCTCAAATAAGTGTAACCAGTGACGTGCACGATATCAGTTGGCAGATGTAACGGCTTGAACCAGGGAGGGGGGTATTCGGTGCCAATGATGAAGAACATGCATTGCAAAATCAAGGCGTCGAGGCTGGAAGCTGTCACTCAGGACGAAATAAGGAACCTCTTTACATATCCTTCTTAACGTTCTTGTCGCCCTTCTCGTTGGAAACCTCGTCTCCGAGATTGTGGTATTCGCGAGTCAAACCCTCGCACTGCTTCTTGAGGGTCTCGATGTCACGGTCCTTAGCCTCAAGCTCCTTCTTCAGAGCACCAATCTCGCCGACAGAGCCGGCCTCGGCGACACGGGCGGAGTCTTTACCACCGGCCTTCTTGTCACCCTCGAGAAGCTTGACACGGTCCTCGAGGCGCAGAACTTCAAGAATCATGATGTAGGTGCGGTTCAGGATGAGGGAGAGGAAAAGGGTAAATCCGCAGAGGTACATGTTGCGCTGCGAGTAGAACTTGCGGGCTTGCACCTCCATGCGATCGGTACCCAGATGAGCAGCGCTGTTCAAAAATATTGAGTCAGATATAGTTCACATGTTTCATATGGAGAGGAGCAAGCTTACCCAACACCAGCGCCATCCTTGGAGAAGGCAGCCAGCTCTTGCTGGACTCGGTACACGCGGTTGACGCTGTCAATGAAGAGGATCAGGATGAAGATGAAGGTGATCTACGCATTGTTAGCTAATTCAGCGCGGCATCCAGCTCATATAATATTACCTTGAGACCATATTGCAGCTTGGCAATGATGGGGCTTTCCGAGATGAAAGCGAAAAGCTTGCGCTTGATAGTGAACGGGAGAGGGACGATGAGGGCCAAGAAGACGGCCATCTCAAACACCAGAAGTAAGAAGACCTACATTTCCCAAGTGAGATGTTAGCTATCTATTGACCTGGACTGAAAGCTTCACGAAGTGGTGTTAAGCTGAGATCATGAGAGTTGGCCACTTGACAATCAGGCTGCAACCTCATCCGACCGAAACGATGGGGGAGAAGAGGAAAGAGAGGTCAAGTGAAGATAAACCCTGGCTTAAACATACAAGGCTGTAGTAGAGAGTCATTTTGGCGGTAATTCTGAGTAGAACGACTGCTGGGGTGGACTATTCGCGCTGATCGAAAGGGGGGTGGGGTGTTGTTGGAGAGCCTGGATGACAGCTGGTTAGGAATAAACAAGCGCCAGTCGGAAGTGAGCGGGGCGTATTACAGGGGCAATTCTGGTGATATGAGCCCTCACGAACAGGGGATGTATCCAGAATGAAAAGTGTGGTGAAGAATTGGATGGTTGCTTGGTGTTTGCCAAGTTTTGAGTTGTCTCTCTGAGGGAGTTTTCCTGGCCTCGGGGGACAAGACGTCATCCGTAGGGTGGAGGTAGACACACGTGACCGGTAATGGAGCTGTCAATTGAATTTCCAATACTGTATGTAGGATGTATAGCGCCTCTAAACAAGTCCATAACCACATTAATTCTAGACAATGAAACTGCGTACCTCGTAGAGAGGGCGAAATTTATTGTTTTGTTCGTCTTCTAGAAAAATCAAAAAAAGAAGAAACCCATCCATCCCCTGACTATTTGATTGAGATGATTGATAGTACTACGTGGTAACAGGTGACGTAGCCGTCATCAAGCTGGGGAGCAACAAAAATAGTCGCGCCCGGGATCGAACCGGGAACCTTCTGAGCATACGATATTCTCATGTGAATCAGAAATCATGACCATTAGACCACGCGACTGACGTAATAGGAAATCCTACGTCTTGATTACATCAATCCATGGCTCTAATTATATTCTTGGACTAAAAAAAAATTATTTAATATTTTTTGGTATCTTAATGCAGTATCTTAAGATATCTTTTAATAGTCTGACCCTGGTCTTCTCTTATCCTAGAGATGAAACATTCATAATAAGAGTAGGATAATATAATATTGTGTACTATATTAAGCCTACAAGATCTAAAGATAATAAGTTACTACTAAGATACAGACAGCGCTTCACGCGGGGTGCCCCAAATACTGTCCCAGATTGGTTGCGGTTGCATAGCTTTGCTGGAATGTTAGCTAGAATCATATTAGCAAAAACGAAGCTCCTAAATATAGCAAGTCGCGTGGTCTAATGGTCATGATTTCTGATTCACATGATAGTATCGTTTGCTCAGAAGGTTCCCGGTTCGATCCCGGGCGCGACTATTTTTGCAATTTCTTTTTTTTTTTGCATATAAAAACTTCACAGCACAATACCCCTTTAAGAAAACAACTTAGGTACTTACTGGTGCAGACCTTATTCATTACCTAGCGATTTTTTTGATTTTTTGATTTTTTTTTAAAAAAAAAATTATACTGGAGTTACCTACAAATAAGTCAATTCCAGAGGTGCGCACTGCTTGGTCTAGAGTTTGCCAACTAGTTAGTGCTACCTAGGTAGTATTACTAGTATCAGTAGTTAGTGATAGGAAAGAGGTGATTGTCTTAGGGTAATAAATTCGTTTAGATGGCTATTGAATAATATAAATGACATGGAAAACAGAAACTCCATCAAACGCCTAGCCTGCAGAAACCTCGATGCAAGAGTTCAGATGATCGTGGACACTTATGAATTGAGATGAATGCTTGAAACAGAAGATATGCATCGATCATTCGTCGTTTATTCCTCCGACCAGGGTCCTTTTTCTCGCCATCCAGTCCCAAGTCCTCTTCCCTAAATAATCCAACTGTCCATACCAGAAAACACAAAAAAGAAAAAAGCAAAAAAGGTTGAAAGCGGATCGTAGACTGCGTGAATGAGAGTATCTTGAAGCGGGTGATGATGTTTAGCCCACAACGCTGCGGAAACTCAATGCTTCAAGGAAACCGCCCAGGTCGTCTTTTTGGACTTCAACCACACAGTGATCGAAGCTATCGATGCGGACACGGGCGTTGGTCTCCTGAACTACCTCTTGGAAAGCGATACCGAACCGATTGCGCAAGAGATGTTTCTTCGCGGATGGGTCTTCGTCCTCGGACTCAGATTCAGAGGAAGACTCCGATTCTTCCGATTCTTCATCCTCGGCTTCATCGTCGTCCTCTCGCTCGGCGCGCTCAGATGCACGTTTTGCCCGGCGAGATGCTCGGTCCTGTTGCTTCTTATCCCTCGCCTCCTTCTTTTTACGGCGTTCTTCTTGGCGTTTGGTCATGGCAGCATAGTCAATCACACCTCCACCACCACCAGTGCCCACGACAACATAGAGGTCACGGTCTTCATCCAGCCCAGCCAGGACGAGAGGTGTACCCGCGGCACGTTTCCGGCCAATTTTGACCGAATCGCCCTTTTCTCGCTCCTGAACACGAATAGCTTCGGCAATCCAAAGTGCAAGCTTTGTCAGAGCGCCAGGGTTGGTGAAAAGCTTCACGTCAGGCCCATCCTTGACAACTGCTATGCGGAAAGCCCGCAAATGGCGAATCTGGTGTTTGGAGAGTAGTGATGTTCCCGTGCGAAGAATGGCGCGGTGAAGATGCTGAGCTAAGGGCAAAGCATCCATCAGAAGAGTAGGTGATTCCGATGTTAGTGAGAGCGCATCATATGCGCTCCAGAATCGAGGAAGAAGACTGGCCAAGTCAGACTCTCCATTTCCTCCTCCATTCTCAACATCATCATTAGATCCTCGTGCTCGCGGAAGCCGTTTGGCATCCCAGGAGGTGGAAGTCTCGTGTGGCCCAACTTCCAGAATTGCACCCATTATAACTCCAACATCCGTGGCGGACAAGCAAGCTTTCCAACCCCAACAACGAACAAAGCCCCATCCTTCACGAGAGCTGGCATGTCCGGAAGGTTCTGCAGGGACAAGACCGTCCAGACCGTACATGGGTGCATATTTGAGAAGCCGACCACGTAGGACCCGCTTCAATTCCATGTCCATGTGTGTATAGTACTGATGACACTGGGTGAGGCTAATACCCATCTTGGCCAATAGTTTGTGAAGACGTTTCCGGCCGTTTTCCGTCCAAACATGAAGCCTTGGAGCCAAATAAGGACTATGTAGCATGCTCTCGTACAGTGACCAATGACGAACGAGAAGGAAGCGAGGCTCTGGAGAAAGACGAATTGATGTATCAGTCGGAGACCGAGCAGTAGTTGGAATGACGCCATTGATCTCTCCTCTGATATCTCGATCGCGCTCATATGGATCGGGAGGGTTCAGACGGTGAACCTCATCTCGAAGAATTTGGCGGATATGCTCTCCACGTTGCCCACCCCAGCCAGCGGAGCCGCCTTCCTCTGAGGAATTCGAGATACCGACACCGGTCATTGTTCGACCACTTAGTTCCAGGCTAGAGACCCCAACAATTGCAAGCCAGAGGAGGTCATTGTCCTCGCGACCAAGTTCAGATGCGAGGGAGTACACTAGCGACGAAATGGGTTCGGAGTATGAAGTTCCAGACGAATAGTACGATTGCAAAACCGTCTCGTGTTTTCGTTTCATACGAATCAAGCGTCGTTTCAAAGTTTGAGCTGATGGTTGTTTCGGCTCTGATATAGAGTCGCTTGTCGGCGTTCCAGAGCGGGATGAATTTGAAGAGTTGATATCCCTCCTTCTCCGTCGACTTGGAGACGAGACAATCGAAGAGCCCTGTGAAATACGTCAGAAGATGGGTTCCTAACTATATAGTTGATCTTAATCCGTACTGAATTGCTTCTCTTTCGTTGACGCGGGGGTCCGTCCTCTTCATCTGAATCCTCCTCGTCTTCTCGCCCTGACCATGACTTGCGTTTTTTAGAGCCAGTCTGCACCTCCTCGTCATCATCATCGTTGTCGTCAACATCGCTCTCATCGTCATCAACCTCGGGCATCTCCAGTAGCGCGTAGTAGGCGTCTCGTTCACTACTTAGTTCCTCTTGTATATCTCCGTCGTCGAATACGATAATGCCACCGCTCTTGGATGCGTATGCAGGAGTAATGCGACCCTTGTCAACTCCGCGGCCCCGCCGTCGTGCGTTAACATCAATCTCCGCCATGGCCTGGCCCATACCAGCCTGGCCTCCAAAGATATTCCCCAGGTTCCAGGGCCGGCGCGCGTCAAACACCCATATCTCGACCCCTCCCATATCCTCCTCGACTTCTTCCTCTTGTTGGCCCATGCCTAATATTTCGGCGAGATCAACCAATCCTCCGACACCAAGACATATTACCACACCCCCGCTACCACCATTGGTGGTTTGCATGGGGCGAACCAACTCTTCCCCGGCGCGCGAGAGATCTCCATAACCGGCAACAGGTTGGATTTTGTGAGGAATATAGTCGCGTTTTAAGAGAGCCGTCAGAATTCGACAGGCGCAAAGTGCATCCGGTTCAAGTGCCACAAGAATCAGGACTGGCGGGGAGAGCGGATGGTGAGATCGGAGGAGTTGGAGGTATAGGTGGGAGATGAGCTGCCGTGGAAGATACATGGCCAGCTAAAGAAGATTAGAAACGCATGTGAGGAATGAATAAGAATTGCAGAGAGGCGCAAGAGAGAGCTAGATTATGGGTCTCTTGTTTCTCGCCAGCACCAACGCGGCGAGTTGCGATATCGTTCTTTTTTTGGGTGAAGCGCAAGACCGACTCTGTGCTGTCGGGGCAGATTGGCAGATTGGCAGTTGAGCGCGACGCGTCTTGGGGCACGTGCCCGAGATTCCATTCTCCGTCTCCGTCGCCGCGACACCCGCAACTACTACTCTTCCCCCTGCTTCATACTTCTAATTATTATTTTGATTATTATTTTGTTAATGTGGACCCTTTTCACTTAGTGGAGAACATTCTATAAACCTCCTTGAGGGGGAGAATTGTCAATTGTCCTTGGGATTTAATATCCATTGAACATTGACGCGAATGGGGTTATGCTGGGGTGCTTACTATGGGTTTGCTAATTGGCAGTACTATACCGACCTGCTAATGAGACTCACTACCGCCAGGCCCTTTCTGTGGAGTCAATTTGGACACAGGAATCATTCATCCTCTTGCACAATCATGTGTCCCAAAAATATTATTGAAAAAGTACATACAAGTCCTGGGAGGGCAATTTTTAATAAACCAAATTCCTGGACGACTTTCCTCTAGTGGACCCGCGCGAACATCGAGTCGATCTTCTGCACAACAATCTCTGGCAATGGCCCCTTGGAGATATCCGTCATATTCTGAACAATTTGGGAAATCTTGCTTGCCCCTAGGATCACTCCATCGTCTTCACCCAGGGCTGAGTGGTAATAAAGCCATCTTAGACATGCCTCCGCGCCGTTAATCTCAAGCGGTTCAATGGTGTCGAGAAGATCGGCTACCGCCTCATGCATATGGGGTATGTCATATTTGGCATTCAGAGCAGCGGTGGCTTGATTACCTGGGGCATATCTTGTGCCATCGGTGTCGCCGCGAGTTGCCCGGCCAGTCAGAAACCCTCCTGCAAGAGGACTGTGAAATGATTGATCAGCTCTGCTCTTCAGACTTGAATTTCATCCATACCTGTACGCATTGAAAGCAATCCCATGCTTGCGCAACAAAGGGAATAATGTTTCCTCGCTTTCACGGCTGAGAAGATTATATAGCCCTTGGTATACACTAGGCTTGACATAGTCGTTTTCTTCACAGACAGCCAGAAATTCCTCCACGAGCTGGGGCAAAAAGTTCGATAGTCCAAACTAGATCGAATGTCAGCACGGAAGAAATCGAAGAGCTTGACTCGGACTCTAGGGCTTCAGGTGACTACTAGCCTTTTCGAATTTTCCTTCCAGATACAGTCTATGGATTTCCCGAGCTTGCTCAAAGACTGGAGTCTCCGGATCTGGCCGATGGAAATACAAGATATGAACCTTGTCGACGTTCAATCTAGCAAAGCTTTCTTTGACTGATTTGGAAATATTGGCAGCAGTCAAAGATCCAGACCCATCACTCTTCAAAGATCCATCGGTGCTGGTCTTTGTATCTATGGTGAACCCCTGCTCTTGAGCACAGACCTCACCTAGTAATCGTTCAGAAGAGCCTGGACTTGTAGGTGAATACCTGGCCGCTGTATCGATGCGGTTGATCCCAATTGATTTGAGCTGGTCTAAAAGCTCTTGGACTTGAGGTGCAGTGGTGAAACTGGTACCAATCAATGCTCCGCCGAAGAGGGTGTTGGGTCGAGACATGTCAGAATAAAGGTGTTTGCTTTTCTTCTACTCTGGATAGACGAAAGACTTTTCGGCCCTGGAAATCACTGTAACTTAGTCGACGACGATAATCAGGATGACTCATCTAGATAGAAGATGAGACCGGATGTACCATCAACGTATTCCAAGATTACCAAGCATTGACCCCGGCTACTTGTATCCGACTCCGGCTGGTCGGGCTCCGAGCCTCGTCTTCCGGAGCGGAGAACAGCTCATGGACCTTACAAGGCCCGAGCCGCTTGGAGTACTAGACCCTTTAAATCGGATTGAACAAATGTAAGATTACTGGTGGCGGAAGCCAGGGCTCGGATGTTTCTGAATCTGAACCCCGAAAGACTTCCTAAAGTAAAGTGTAAATTTCGCTGAGCGCCGTACACCAGCCGAATGCTATATACAAGACAATAAAAGAGCACATTAAATAGAAGGTCCGATTGAAATCCGCTTCATCGTATCAGCTGATCGAACGACCCAAGGCCGACCCAGCAACCCAAATTGCGGTACACGCACCGACAACAGACAGGCCAACTAGTCGCTTGCCCCAGCCGTTATCTTCAGCCATCTTCGTTGCACCCACAGCCTTCTTGGGATTCAATCCAACGGTAGAAGAAGAGTGTTGAGACTCGGTTTCAGATTGATTTGAATGGCCCAGGATGGCAGAGTATTCCTCACTGCGTTTACGCCACTTCTCGGCTAACCGTGCGATTTCAGCTAGATCCTCTTTGAGAGATCCAGGCTCAGTCGCATTGGCGTTTTCAACTTCAACATTCTGGACATTGCCGAAGAAATCCACAACCGTGCGCAAGCGGCCTTCCTGTTCACCACCAGGGAACAAGTCCCATCGCACACCCGGCTGTGAATGGATCTTTGACTCATCATAGGAATCGAATAGATCGCCCAGATTCAATTTCGAGTTGGCACTCGTCACTTGCGTCTCCAAAAACTCCAGCACATAATAGGTCCAACGGTCAATCACGGCGACTCCAACATCGTTATCGGCGTGGTGGGAGTAGGATGACTGATCTAGTTCACTCGAACCCGTGGCCACGATGTTTGGCGAGTAGAAATGGGTATACATCGTATTGGCCTGGCATGTATCAATCATGAACAAAAGTTCATGATAGCGCTTCTTTTCCCACATCTGTCCAAAGGCATTCGCTAAATCCCATGCGCCGATTTCCTCGGCGTCCTGGAATTTCAGGAATTGGTCTCCGCCGTGGCCGGTCATGTAAACCAATACGTTGCTACCGGCGTCAGAACCGAGACGTTTGCTGCGCGGAACATCCTCGTCGAGACGATCGGTCAAAAGCCGGATAAAGTTCTCGACTGTTACTTCATAGCCCCTGTAATCCACCTCGATATTATCACCGTACAAGTCGACAGCCCGGTCCGCGTTACTGTAGACAGTTCCCGGGAAAGCGTTTCGAGGGTTGCAGGCCATATCATCGGGGAGCATCAGGATGATTTGCGAGTCAGGAATGCCGAGGCGCTTGACGGTTCGATATAGGGAGAGGACATTGGCGAGATGGCGATAATTGAACCAGAATCGGGATGTGGAAACTAGCACAGCCCAATTTGAAGTATGCTCTGCGACAGCTGAGCTGATAGCAAGAAGCAGGAAGAACGCCTGGATTAGGCGGAGGAATGAGATCATCGTAGCGGTTCAAGGTAGAGGGTTACAGCATAGTCAGGAAAGGAGGAAGGTGATCTCGACCGCGCAGCTGGCGGGGCGCAGGGCCAAGGGTGCGATGGAAGGGCAAGATATTCAAAAGGATTGCTCGGATACTGGTGTTAAGTCGGTTATATCAAAGCCATTCTCAAGCCATAGGCCACAAGTAAGATGGATGTTGATGGTAGATGAAGCTATCGTGGAGCGCGCTGACAAACCCGCAATCAAGATCGATACCTCAACCTTCAGGCAAAAATGGCTTTATGGCCTAAGGCATCTAAGGAAAATTATAGAGCATGTGAATGCAACTTTATTTCAATCTCATGAAAGATTTCCTTTTTTCCAACAAACAACAAATAAAAAAAAAAGTGAATAACAAAAAGTAAAAGGTCCACTGCTATTAAATATCTGAAGCAAACGCATTATACACATTTGCCAGTGCTCTTGGTGAGATCCATCACTGCCAGGTGCCAGTGGGCACCGGCGCTTTCGTTGTTCCGCTGCTATAGTAGTATGTAAAGTGCTGCTACTTGGGTTTCTCTACCTTTTCTAGTATAGATTTACTACTACTATGCAATGAACTTTCTAGCCTTTGATTTGATCTCTAGTATTTATTCTGTTCAAACATTATCGAAATAGCAGAAATTCTACCCAGGCACAGGTGAATGCTACTAAAGAAGACGCCTGGGGGTATTGTCCAGATGTTGTAACCATGGAACCCAAGGCTATAGTAGGCTTAAGAGGATTTAAACTTGCCAGTGAGCTTTTATTTTGCTATTCACGAAACTACAAGCAGTAAGAGGAACATATCATAGAAAGAGACATAAGAAAAGGCATCTATAGTATCATATAGTGAATACCCTGACTAGGCTGATACAAAAATCCATCAAAGTGTGAATTGTTTTCAAGATACTAAGAAGTCCTCTGGAAAACAGGCAGAAGCAGAAACCGAAGGATGTCCATAGTCACTGCACACCGCCTACGTCGGAGCCGGCATAATCGTCTGGCGGATCAGATCATCGAACCAAGCACAATCCACTTTTCTTTCCCTTCTTCTTCTTTTTTTCCACCAAAAGTCGAAATACTCTGCAGCGTTTTACTTCAAGAATATCCGAAAAGTTCCATAATCAAAATGGGAGGTAAAAAGGCCGCGGGAGAGAACTCCAAGAAGGCTGCTGGTAACGCCCGCGTATGTGCCCCGCCCCCGCCATCGCCACGCATTTCGCAGATTGTACTGACGAGCATGAGCATCTAGAAAGCCGAAGCCGCTGCGGGCAAGAAAGCGCAGGAGGACTCTAAGCGCGCAGCTGAGGAAGACAAGCAATGGTCCAAGGGATCCAAGAGCAATGCAAAGAAGTAGGTCAAACCACATGGTGGGCTGCAAAGTATAGAATCTAGATGCTGATTGAACGTCCTTTTTTCCAATTTAGGGACGATGCCGAAGCGAAGAAGGCCGATGCCGCCCGGAAAAAGGCAGAGCGTGATGCTATGCTTGCCGCCGAAGAAGCTAGCCAACCGTCCAAAGCTAAGGGTGCAGGTGCGAAGACCGCGCAGAAGAAGTCTCGTGGTCTTGACCTTGGCCAGTTGGATGATGCCCCCAGTGGAAAGGGTGCCTCTGCTCTGAATGCCTCCGGTATTGACAATGCTCTTGATGCTCTCTCATTGACGGGCAAGGAGTCAACGAAGATCGAGAAACACCCCGAGCGACGATTCAAGGCCGCCTATGCCGCTTTCGAGGCCCGCCGTCTGCCCGAGATTGAAGAGGAAAACCCTGGTCTGCGACGACAACAGCGTATTGATCTCTGCCGCAAGGAGTTCGATAAGAGTGAGGAGAATCCTTTCAACCAGGTCCACGTGAAGGTCAACGCGACCAAGGAGGAGATTGCCCAGGTTCGGGACCAGGAAAGGTCGAAGACCGAGGCCCGACTTGGAAGGTAAATACTTGCTCAAGGTATTTTCCACAATCTCGACCTTCTCCGGCATGCAGCCGGTGAATCTTATCTACGAAGCCAAAGAGCTCCGAGTCTCATAGCATTAGTGTTGATCATGTTGCGCGGAATTTCGTGACTGAACTTTTGTTTACCTCGGTGCATTGCGAGCTGGAAAAGCTTCAACGCCAAAATTACGAAATGCCATGATGATCCATGTATATCAAAGACTCAGTCTAATAAGACTCGAAATACCAAAAAACCAAATACTTTTCCTAGTACTAGTACTGTTGCCCTCGACTCTAGGATTTAATGAGATACTCTACGAAATCTACACGTGAAATAGGAAGTAACTAAGTATGTTCCCTTCGTCACCAGCGTATGGCAGGTAACTTGAGTCAAAGGCTCACCACCAGCGCAACGGGACTCGGGGTTCCGCAGAACACAGAGTGAATGCAGAGTTGATATATCCCATCTCCAGCTGCAGTGAAAACCGTTCCGAGGAATCAGTTCTTCTCTCCGTAGAAGGGAGAGCCTGCTGGGGGTGCTATTGGATCAGGGTTGCAGATAATGTGAATGTGAATGGTTTGGGCGCTTTTCGATCTAGATACCTAGATGACTCGCTATGGGGGAAGCGGCATCAACTTGGCCTTGGATACTGAAGCTCTTCGCGTTCGCTTTGACTTGGATGCCACTGGGGTGAACCAACTTGTCCGCGGGCGCGTGTGGAGGAGAGAGAAGGAGAAGAGGAGAGAAGGAGAAGAGGAGAGAAGGAGAAGAGGAGAGAAGGAGAAGAGGTGAGGGGGAGAAGAGGGAGGAGAGTGAGGGAAAGGAAAGGCAGGACGCGCTCCAGGGCGTGCACGCGTGCCTTCCTGATTGATTTCGATTGCTTCTCTCCTAAATGGGAAGGCGTGACTGCGACTTCCTACGGTCCCAAAAAAGTGTTTTACAGAGTACAACAACAGAGAAATTCATGGGAGAATCAAGATACTATAGGAGAAAAATTCCATCCAGTTCCATACAACTGTGCAGACTACCTTTACAATTCCTCGATTCTTCATAGAAAGAGGTCTTAAGCTGACAAGAGACTAAGCAAGGTAAATGGTTGGATTATGTCTGGTATATGATACTAATTCATTGAGCCCCGTACATCCCATACATAAAGACTTTCATCCCAGCCCACACTGGCACACCAACCCTCGTTACCAAAGAGGCACCAATCCACACCAGTCACGAACTCTGTATGTCGACCCATCCGTCCCAGTTCCATCCCGGCGACGGGGCTTGGCCCAGCACGCATGAGATCCATATCACCCGCCGGGTTCGTCTCAGACTGATCACTCCATACACGGCAGGTCATGTCATAACTAGCACTCAAAAGAACGTTTGAGAGATGTGGTGACCAGGCGAGCTTGCGAACAGCATAATCGTGGCCCAGCATCGTTGTAAGTGGGCCTTGTTGCGGGGCTCGGATATCGAATGTCCGGATAGCACGATCAACGCCCGCCGTGGCCAGGACAGTTGGCCGATATTTGTTCCAGTCGTGAGTGAGAGCCTCTGCGGGCGCACATGGTGCTGGTGGAATACCAGGCTGACTGGGAATAGCGGGGGGTGCGGGGGCAGCGTGGATAGGAATTTGAACGGTGAGGTGATTGGAGGCGGATGCGGGTGTCCGCAGGTCGTATACACGCACGTAGGAGTCGGACGTTACGCAAGAGATGAGTTCGGGGTTGTGAGGGCAGAAAGCAGCGGAATATGTACAGCTGTGGGTGGGGAGAGTGAGGAGGGACTGGGGACGGTGCGGCGACCAGATGCGCACTGTGCCATCCCAACTGCTGGAGCAGAAACGATCTTTGGCGACGAGATTCCAATTCACGCTGAAGACTTCGCGTGCATGTTCTTTCCAGTTTTGAATGGGGTAGTCGTTGGCCGAGGTGTCGAAGAGCTTGATGCTGCCATCGCCGGACGCAGTGAGGACTTGGTTTTCGTGAATTTCTGACCAAGCCAGGTCATATAAGGAGTCTTGGGTGGTAAACCTAGGTATCACGAATGAGATCAGATCGGGGGCTTGATATTGAGAGCTGGATAGGAGAAGACAGGTCACTCCGCGGAGAGAGCGCAATGCAGACAAGAGCACTCACCATTTCACGGGTACGATCCCATTGGGAGTCAACTCCAAGATATAAAGACGACCATTTCCGACCAAGCCAAAATTAGCCGCACTGGCAACGGCTAACCGATTGTCGAAGAACGGAGAATACTTGACCGCGCAGCCATTGAAGCCCTGCGTGCGGAAGTGAAGCATAATGAGCGTCGGACCGGTTGGCGCTAGTCACCGGATGTCGGAGATCAGGCCCGGAAGAGAAAGAATGAAAATAAAAAGATAAAGTTGGGGTATCAAACGTGAAAACCAGAGTGATTAGTGTCCAGCACGGAGTCGGAGGAGTTGAATGATATCGGGATTGCGGGGAGGATCAAATGCGATGGGCCGAGGTCGACTTTCGGTGGGGTCCACTTATCAGGCAGAGACAGGCACGCTTCCCGCGCAAAAGGATACAATTAAACTTACTCTTAACAAAAGTGGCATCCCGGTCAGGTTCGGCTTGAGCTTCGAAATTCTTATTTGCTAGTATACCGACGGAAACAGGAACTCGATCATTGATCTATTCCGAAAGTGTACTAATAGCAGACACCCCTTTTCACGAGACTGAACACGGTTGGCTCACTGACTCACATGGAAAGGATCAAACGACTCGGAAGAGAAATGCTATAATGCAAACGATATACCAAAGCTAAAGCTAATAAGGACCAAGAGATAATTCAGCAAGGGGACTTTGAGCTTAGTCTACACTGGTATTATCATTTCTAGAGAAGAAGATTCGTTTATAATCGAAATGGCCCGATAATTTCAATTATGATATCGTTGACGTCAATAATCCATCTAAGCAAGCATTGGCCCTGCTAATTTGACCATCGAAATGCTTCAAGTTCTAGATCTCCCAGATTCGAATGTTTGTGCTTCTAAGGTTTATTTGATCCACTGATCAACGAGTACTAAGCATAATTGTGAACCATTCTTCAGAGTTTCGCCTCTACTTGAACCGTCGAAAGTGAACATGACGTATTGATCTCGCCTCAATAATAAGCCCTTCTCCCCCAAGTTTTCGACTTCTCCTGATAACTTTGTTGTTTTCATGAAACACACACTTTTACTAATTCTACCGGGAATAACCTCAAGAGGACATGCCATTGAAACTTCAAATGAAGCTGGTCCCCTCATTCCGACTGTCACAATAATGACCGACCTAGAGACATTCAAATTTACCTCGTCTGCCGATACATTCCTCCAAGAAGAAGTTTATCGACTGGGATTATCTCCAGGTTTACGATCACTTCCCCCAGGCCGTGAACGTGATTTCCTAGTCCTCACCTGGGGGCCTGTCATTTATCGAACAACTTACGTCCCGGAAAGCAAACGTCTTCTGCGTGTATTCTTGCGGTGCCTAAATAATGCCATCAGTCAATCAATCCATCGAACGCTGATAGGCTCAGAGGAACAAACCAGAATTCTCGAAAAGACATACGCTTCGAAAGTCCATAACGCACAAGATGCATACGACGGTCTGGATGAACATGGGGTCCGGGATGCGTTCCACGAATACAAAGTCTCCTTGGGTATTCCGTCCACAGAGCTACCAGGCAGACTGCGCGCGTGTTTGATGGTAGATGATGCTGTCTTATCACACATGAGGGCTATTTTGGACATTGCGACCGCAGCCGGACAAGATGCAGATATTGGGCGATGTTGGGTTAAGGTTATCGAGGAAAACTTTCCAGACTCAAGATTTGGCCATGAGCCATATGTTGCAAATATAGACTGGACTAAGCGGGTTGATGGGGTTGGGGATTATCGTGGAAAATATCATGGCTGGACCATGGTGTCTTTGTCGGCGCTGTTGGAAGTATTTGATGGCCTTCGACAAATGAAATACCTAGTGGAGTATCATCGTGAAGATCGTATTTACCTGGGGCAAGGTAAATGGAGTGCTTTTAAGTAGGTAGAAGCGAGAATTAAAACAACACACTTGATCATGATTGAATCGGCGTGTTGCAGAGTCGAATTTCCACGCTCTAGTGGCTGAGAATTCGGCTCTCGACTTCAAGAAAACGATTTGTCATCCCCTATAATATAGAATGAAATGTGACTGCATTCAAAATTAGAACCTGAAATGTAAACTGCATCATGCAGCATGCTGCTAAACGATGGCAGGTGTTTATGTCTAACCTTAGTGCCTTCTGATTGGTCACTTTGAGAGCAACAATTGGAGCCTTAGGCCCTTGAAGATGCCTCAGGAATTCAATCATGTGCCGATCAGATCTCATCTTCGGTGGGATCCAATGAGAAAGCCCTCTCAGCTATGACAACTATTGGAAGATTCTAAATGTTGATTTGAAATCAATACCCCTAGTCTCTAGAGCTGAGACTACCTATGCGTACTTCGAGCATGCTGATAAGCCAATAACCAAAGCTTCTATGGATGCATTCATCACGAGAAAGAGACGCAGGGCCTCCACGCCTGGAGATGATACCAATCCAGAATCCCATGGATTACATGAAAATGCAAACCCTCAGGTGAATCAAGACACCGCAGGCGATGAGTCGACGGACATAAAGTTGGCAATTCTGATATCTCTGTTCCCAACCGTCGGACAAGATGACATCCTTGATGTTCTGGTGTCTTGCGATGGGTCTGTGGAGGCCGCGACTTCACTTCTCAAATCCCAACCATCTGCTACACGGGCACTGACCAAGAGACGAGCAACTCCCAACTCATCTATTGGCGTCCAAACGTCACTTTCCTCTCATGTGATGACCAAATCCAAGGATGGATCAGTCACATCTCTCAGTGACAGCATGCAGAGTCGAAAGCCCTTAACGACCAAGAAAGGACAGACCCTCCATCTCTACGCACCTGAAGATATTGCCGCTTATACACCTTGCACTATAATTCACAACTTTCTCCCTTCAAACGAAGCCAATGAATTGCTGGTGGAATTACTTGAGGAGTCTGAACATTTTTCCAGATACGAATTCCAACTTTTTAATCGCACCGTCCAAAGCCCACACACGGCATGTGTATATGTTTCCACACCCGAAGATTTCAAACAGCAGGTGTCCGACTACACATACGGGGGAACATATCGAGCAAATGTGCGGCAAGCAACTCCGCATTTGCGCTCTGCATCTAGTAAGGTGCGCAAACTAGTGAATGAAGAGATCCAGAAACGCATCAACAAAGTCTACCCCGAAGGCAAGAAACTCAAATTCCAATCACCGAAGGAATGGCGGCCAAATGCTGCTTTTGTCAACTGCTACGACGGTCCCGGGGAGAGTGTGGGATATCACTCTGATGACCTTACATACCTCGGACCACATCCAGTGATAGGAAGCCTTAGCTTGGGCGTGGAACGAGAATTCCGAGTCCGCCGGATCATCCCCCAAGACAATGGGGTAGATGATCATGAACATGATGAGTCCAATCAAGATCGCGCCAACTCAATCTCGCGACCCACCAAAGATGAGAGAGCGGCGGCAGCCCGCGCCGACGCTCAGGGTCAGATTTCCATTCATCTTCCTCATAACTCTCTTCTCGTTATGCATGCAGAGATGCAGGAGGAATGGAAGCATTCGATTGTGCCTGCTCAGACTATCTCGCCTCATCCAGTCTCAGGCAATTGTCGAATTAACGTCACTTACCGCTGGTACCGTGACACTCTACATCCACGCTACACTCCCCGGTGTCAGTGTGGTGTACCTGCAATCCTGAGATGCTCACAACGTAAGCAAGAGAATCGGGGACGCTATATGTGGATGTGCTATGCCGGATACACGCCCGGCAAAGAGGGATGTTCATTCTTCCAATGGGCCGAGTTCGACGACGGCGGCGATCCAGTGTGGAGGCACAAACAGGGCGAGGATAAAGCACCGGCCCTAGCCAATTTTTCAGCGTCTCAGTAAAACCAGCCAATCGAAAGCTCCAGTCTTCCATAAGATTTCATCGGGGTATCCCAATTTTGTACAACGCTAGCAGCACCAAGGCTGCTAGATTGGCAACATCTCAACTGGATCAACTGGATCCATACTTTTTTTCAGTCTCCACTTTGGCTTGTCACTCGCCCCACGGGGAAACCGCAAATTCAGGGAAAAAGCGAGCGGGGGAATCCAGATCAATTGGAGATCAAAGAGTATCTATTGGAAAGCTAATTAGAGTTGCTGCGGGGTATCCCCGTCTTCTGTGCGGAATTAAACCCCCTGCATTCCGTTCTCAAGGCATCTGATTCTGATTCTCTGATGCCCCCCTCGGGAGCACCTCGGGCGCAGGAAGTTTCATATTCGACAGTAAGGCTCGGCATTGTCAGCATAATGGAGCTCCTAACTGCAACTAAAAGGCTATACGAAAAGATGACCCTGTGCACTTTCCCCGTTAGGCGGGTAGCCCACCGCATCGTCACGAACCTGGCTTAGTCGCCCCCGCCTACATGCGTTAGACGGAATTCCGCGCCGCGTTCTTCGGTGTGTTTTGGAGCGAAGATATTTAAAGGGTTTCGTAGGCGCTGGTATCTTTGGGGAAGCCTTTTTAGTTTCTCTTATTGGTAAAGACCTCACCAAACCATGGCTTCACAAAAGGACAGTTACGATTACATTGTTTGCGGGTAAGATTGATCAAATCTCACAGAATCTGCGGATGAATTCCGGTCACTAACTAGAGCAACAGAGGTGGCACATCGGGCTGTGTAGTAGCCGGCCGTCTGGCAGAGAACCCAGAGATCAGGGTTCTTCTCATCGAAGCTGGGCAACATAACAAGGATTTGGAGAATGTACACATGACTGGCGGGTAAGATCTCTCCATCCTCAAATGAAGCCTTCACTCACTAATCTTGGAATTGAACAGTTGGTCAAATAATTTCGACGCAGAGACCGATTGGAATGTTATCACTCCCCCGATGGCCGGCGTGGCCAACCGCCAGGTGAAGTTGAGCCGTGGACGCTTCTTGGGAGGCTGCAGTGGTTGCAATGGCACACTTTGCATTCGTGGAAATAAACAAGACTATGATGACTGGGGGTTGGACGGGTGGAGCGGTGAAGATTTCTTCAAGTATATGAGAAAGGTAATGCCAAACGAGTGGAAGAAGATGTGAAATACCGTCGCTAACAAGAGCTATAGGCGGAGACATTCCATCCGAAGCCCTGGCACCAAGCCGACAAGGCCAGTCATGGCTACTCGGGACCATTGCACACCGAGCCACACGACCTAGCACCTATCTCCAAACTCTTGATGGATTCTTTTGAGTCCGAGGGCATGCCATTGAACCATGACATGTTCAGTACCGGAGATGCCGCTCAGGGCTGTGGCCATGTGCCTCGTACAGTTCACCAAGGCATTCGCACAACAGGCGCGGACTTCGTGACCAACAAGAACCACCGAGGCAACATCACGATTCAGACAGATACCACTGTGGACAGAATAATCTTCAACAAAGAAGGCGGCCAAACCCGGGCCACTGGTGTTGTTACCAAAGGATCAGATGGCAGCTCCAGGACCTTCTATGCTCGGAAAGAAATCGTCATTTCTGGCGGCGCATACTGCAGTCCAGCAGTCCTGCTACGGTCTGGCATCGGCCCCAAAGAGGAACTGCAAAAGCACAAGATTGAATGCACCGTGGACTCCCCGGGCGTCGGCAAAAACCTCATGGATCATCTGGTTAGTTCCACCCTCTCCCATCCCCAACCGAACCAATGACTAACGAGCAAAGATCGTCTTCATGTTCTACGAAACCGAAAAAGCAGGCCTAACAAACGACCACCACGTTTACCACGGCGACAACTTCGACAAAACATACGCAGAATGGAAAGAGAAGAAAACAGGATTCCTATCCACATTCCCCTTCGGCGCCTTCGCCTTCGCAAGAATCGACGACCGCCTCAAGGATGAACCGTTGTGGAAGAATGCGCCCCGTTTACCAGGTCGTGATCCCATGGGCCTTACTCCCAAACAGCCCAATGTCGAGTTCTTCACGACGGAGTGTTACGGAGGACCGAAGCAGTATGATCAGTTCCCGATTGATCAGAAGCATGCATTCTCCATGATTGCGGAACTGTTCGCGCCTAAGTCTCGTGGTTCGGTTACCTTGAACTCGACGAATCCCTTGGAGAACCCTATCGTTGATTGCAACTATCTGGCTGATCCGATGGACGTCCTGGTTCTGAGCGAAGCTTGCCGATTTGGTAATGAAATTGTCATGAATGGGGCTGGTACGAAGGATATCGTGAAGGGTTCTTGGCCACCTAACCTGAATCACCATAACTATAAGACGAGAGAGGAGTGGGTGCCGTATGTCAAGGAGCATGCTACTACTTGTGAGTCAAGGATTTCGAAATTTGCCTTTGATTTTATGACCTAACAATTATTTTAGGCTACCATGCGGCAGGAACCTGTGCTATGGGTAGAAAGGATAACCCCATGGCTGTATTGGATGAGAAGATGCAGGTTCGTGGCGTCTCTGGTCTGCGAGTTGCGGATTGCAGTGTCATGCCTACTCTGCATGGAGGTCATACTCAGATGCCGGCATATGGTATTGGAGAAAAATGTGCAGATCTAATTAAAGAGACTTGGAGAATGACTGGAAATGTCTACAGTCGTATTTGAAAAGGATATCCCCGAGTCGTTTAATTATGTTTACCCAGAAATAGTTAAAGATATAAGTCACGGAATAAACGAACAGTTTGAAGCTTCTACATCTAATAGGAATATTCAACTTGGCCTCTTCCTCCAAGCGGTAATAATTTGATTTGTCCAATAAAACATGATGACAAAAAACTTCAATAAAGGCTCAATGAGTTGTATCGTAGGATCCAAGGATCGATGTAACGATGGTGTAAAAATAAACAGAAAAACACAGTATGATTGGAAACGACACCAGGGTCTTCCAAGATTCTATGCTGAGCTGAACATAAACTTTTCACCAGGTTGAACGGACATGGTGCTCGGTCTCCACGAATCTGCATCGATGTTGCTATCTGAGCGACGGCTGCGTAGACTCGTGACGTGGCACTGATGATTGATAGTACAGTTTGTGGGAAAGAGTGAGTGACGATATTCAACATCGATAGTGAGTATTTGCTCGGGCATCTCCGCAACCCAGCCCATGAGGAAATTATTGATCCCAATGATTGTTTCCTTTGCGATGCGAGGTAACTTTTCGAGCTCTTCTATATCTGTACCCTGAAACGCCACGGGTACAACGACTTGCACAGGTATACTCCATATCTCACCAGGGCGCAGTGAGGCGACTTTATAGGTTTTGCTGATTGGCTCTGTCTGGCACCCGGGGCCTGGGGCCAAAGTAATTTTGACCTGATCAAGGTATCCAGGTCGTAAACCAGTACGAACATGTCGCAGCATGCTGGCAACTCGTTGTGTAAAATAGGTTCCTTCAGTGGTGTTTTGTTTTGTCCCAATGTCATAAAATATATGCCACCCCGGTCGACGATTCATGTGGCTCAGAGGTAAAAAGCTCTGGGGAGTGACTGTGTGGAAACCGATTGCTTGATCTATCCAAGGCACCGAGTAGTTGACGGGAGGCTCCGAGGAGAGAAAGAAGAGGTGGCAATAAGCGACCCTTGCCGAACTGCTGAACACTTTGGAGGATTCTTGAATAGCCATTCCGAGATCCGGCACTTTCTGCTTGTCAGATCGGCGACGACGGTTAAATATTTTAAGAGCAGATTGAACATCATCCATGGAATGAAATCCCAATGGAAGTAAGAGCTGGAAGTTGTTCGTAGCCTCCCCATTTACATACCCGAGGCAAACGCGGTCCTGGCCCTGAAGTAAATGCGAGGCCAAAATCATTGATCCCAGGGTAAACAGTCCAAGTGAGTCTTCGGGTGGCTCGGATCTGACAATGAGATCAATAAGATGCAGATACAAGCAGAATTGAGTTAACTCACACTGTATCAAGGAGAATTATTATATCGAGCGGTGCAAGTATTGATGGTTCTGGCAATGGAAGCGCGCTGACCTCGGCAAAAACGTGGATTGTGGTAGGCACAGTTTCCATGCCAAAGCTGATATCTGGCCGACTGGTCGTTGTATGTACATCAGCAAACGCGATGGGCAACTGCATGGGACACAGAAATCGCGAGTTTTCCCAATTCCTCGACTCTTCTGCAATGATATGTTTCGGCCTCGATGAAGAACTTGCACCGAGGGAAGAACTTGGTAAACTAGGTGTTAAATCTGGAATGGAATTGTTGAAGGATCCTGAGCTCCATCGAATCGTCAACATGTTTGACTTTCGAGTTCGGGATCGTTGGTCCCGCTTCTGTAGTTTCGTAGGACTTTCTGAAATCTGTCTACTCATTAGTTAAAAGGAAAATAGAAGTAAAGACTACTGAACGTGAGGCTACAACCATTTGATCGGAAAATGGGTCTTCCATTGAGTTCCAGAGAGAGCCTCTCATGTCATTTGGGTGTCGTTGAAGCATTGGCCGTTTTTTCATAACTTCAATTTGGTATGAGCTGCTAAAAGATGGTGTTCTAGTTGATGTGGGTGTGTCATCGGCGTTCGCCTCCGCGTGGGAAAAAAGAGACGAGGATCGCCGCGGGATGCGAGGATACGATATAGAGGAACAATCACTTCGAGTCCGTGTCAGATTGGCCTTTTGGGTAGCAGGGGGCCTCGGGGTAGCGACGTCCATCTTGAATGGGTTTTCTCTAAACATGTTCCCGACCGCGAACAGGCGCTCCCCACTGCAAAGGAGCCTCAGAGATGTCGGTGTCTTGGCCAGTTCCACTCTCCAAATCAGAGCGAGAGCGCTTCTTTCGGCGATAACGAGCTCTGCAGGAAAGCCACGAAAGCCAAGAAGGTGTGTTGAGGCGACAAGTGCAGCGCTCGGAACAAGCCAGGGCCACGGCCACAGCACAGAATAGAATGACGATAGGAACCAATACCAAAGCGATAAGCAATGCAGAGCTCTTGAAATCCAGAGATATGATATTGGACATCTTGTGAGGGTGATGATGTTGGACTGATGCATGGTGGAAGAAGTTGTTGGCCGTTGAAAGGCGGTTTAGATTTGAACCGCCAGGGTTATGTGCAAAGGAAGGAACTTTCAACTAGCATTTGCTGGGTATATTTTGGAGGAAAGCACTGTTCGCCATCTCCTTCAAATCACTCTTTATGTACGTTTGCCACTGAAGCCATCATCTCCTTCACTGAATCCAAGGTTGTTTCGTCCAACCGTGAGAATCGTATCTATTGTCGATGTTAGTACCGAACCAATCGGCATGCCACAAATGAGAGCACAGGAAGACTGCTTACCATGTCATCTCCTGCTCGAGAGGCGTTTCCGAAAAGCATTGGATCGGAATGACTAGCCTCGATCTCGGTTTGAACACGACGAGCCCAGATACCATCCCAATGCCAGTCGCCGGGGAGCCGAGCCTGCGGACTTCCCCGTTTGAGATCACCAGGGGTATGCCCGCCCCTACGATGAGCTTTCCATGCATGCCATGCACCCGGATTTCCTGCTGCCTCGACGGGCAAAGAGTCTAGTACTTCTTCGTCGTCGAATGTCGATCGAATATACTCCAGCAGCTCAGACACGGGAACCACGTCCCTCGGTTGAACAAATTGGTCCATGGCAGGTACCTGTGCAATCCGGAGGGGCAATTCTCCATGAATCCTATCACCATCACCATCGCCGTCATTATCATTTTGTTCTTCTTCCTCTTCATTTCCGCTTGGCGTTTCTGCAACGGGACTTGAACTCTGCGCCGCATCCAGAGGCGCATCGCTCTCTGCGATAGTCTCATCATTTGTTGCCTGGCTAGCAAGACCTGGGTTCGTACTGGTTCCGCTCACGTTGCGCGACGAAGGCCCAGATGCAACATCCTTCCGCGTTGCTCTGCCAAACCAGTGTGGGAACCCATGACGAAGGCTGAAGCCACCTGGAGGTAAACGCTCTTCATCGGTGGCACTAACTGGATTATCGCTTGCTGAATTGGTACTGAAGGTATATGTCGTCAGCGGGACGATCAATGGGTGGAAAACATCGGTCGCGAAAGTGACGAGTGGGGGTAAATCGGGGTAAATGTCGGGAAAGCGTATTTGGAGGCGGAGGACAGCTGATGCATAGGGGCCTATGGCGCGGAGATTAACCGGATCAGTGTCAATTCGTCAAGAAATGCTGCAGAGATCGAAGCTCACCGGAGCGGACAAAGATGACACCATTCCAAAGCGTGGGGTCTCCAGGCGCAAGACTCACATAAACCCCTGGCGGTGCGGCATGCCGCAGGCTGGCACTAGAATGGATATCAGTTAGTAGGGTAGCCCGCGTTGAGAGATGGGACCCGACGAATGGAAGAGAACCTACAATTCCAAATGCAACTGCTGCCTCCGAACCGAGGGAATGCAAGGGAGGGCTGTGGTTGACATGATTAGGGAGAGAGATATGGAGAAGAGAATCCGGGGCTGAGGTTGAATTGGAGAAAGCAAACAACGGAGGTCCACTTCCACTTCCACTTCCAATGGGCCTCCCGACGAGGCTTATCATCTTATCACGGGACAGCCCCGGGGCAGTATTGAACATAGGACTGTATAGTTCAAGTTGTTCATCACCATTTTATATAATTAGTTATATCATGAAAACCTGAAGGTAATTGCATAATATTGAATTTATGAAGTCAAAAAACTCAACTCCTGATAGTCCCACCGAAGTTGTGATTGGGCATCGAAAGATTCAAACGGTTGGCTTCAACTTGATAGCTTGCATACTGAACTATCCTATACTGCCACTGTAGTATTAATCGATAACTTCAAATTGAAGTTCAAGTTGCATTCTATAATCGTGACTGCTCAATGCTTGTCTACTTGTAATACCAATCTATCCAACTCCAATCCTTGCTTTAACAATCCCAATTTGACCATACCTTCCCCGACTCCTTCATAGACTCCTCCAGCGATCCCTTCAATCCACCATGCCGCGAGATTCCCAACTGCAGCCCCAACACGTCCTTCATTCAACTTACATACCGCTGAACCGATATTCACGCCACTTTTTCCAAGGCCATCGGCAGCATCAAGCGTAGTTGTCACAATCCGTTCGGTGATTCGATGAGATCGCTCATACTCGTATGCCTGGCGAAGGAATAGTTTGAAATACGGGAGGATGAATCGTATCAACAGAAACAGTTGTACAATGGTCGATGCAAGAAGTCTGTGCAAATATGATCTGGACGGCGTCGCTTGTCTTGTCTGCGTAGGACTTTCTATTCGAGCGAGATGCGGTGATGGATCGGTCGCTATTGATGCTTTGATGGGTTCTGGGAGACGATGTTGTAGCATCATTGATTCTTCGGTACTCAGGTCTTCTGGAAGTGCGTCGAGTAGATACATCAATGCGCTGATGTAGAGTGACCGAGCCAGTCGGCCATCGGCGGTTGGTTGTTGTGCCTCATATCCTGCATTCCGGAGGAGATTAAACGCTAGAGACATGCCCGACATGAGCAACACATCTAGAATAGTAACTGGATATTTCTTCAAGTTTCAATCCTACCTGGCACAACTCGATTCCAACGCAGACCCGACTCCGTTTCATATTTGGTGGGAAGTCCGGTTTCTTCCGTTGGAGGACTGCTCGAGCCAGACGATCCAGATCCAGAAACCAACGAATCTAAATCATCACTTGCTGTTGACGGCCGTTGTGCTTCGGTGACGGCGTATCCAGAAAATTGACCATGACAAGGAAGATATGGCTCCGACGATGAAGCCAACTCATGACGCAGTGCCCCGCTCGAAGTCCCCTCTGTATTAGATACAGCCCTATGAGACCGGTACAACCGCAGCAACCGGCGCCGGATCGATGCTGGAATGGGAAGCAGAGCAAACCTGGTGTACTCCATTCCCGCGCTTCGAGGAGTGCAACTGCAAAGAAAAAGCCAGATTCAATCACCACAGAGCGTAGTTTGGAGAGTATAGGAGCCTGGAAATCCCCACGATGAGGTGATCCGACAGATAACGGTCCTGCGGGAATTTTTCTTGCATGCGCATGGCAATTTCACATGCTAGCGTTGGCGACTCTGATATGCCGATAAGAGTGGGGGGCTTGACGGGATGCCCTCCAACAGGGCAAGAATCTAGCGGGAGGGAGGGTCTCTCAATCGAATCTAACCTTTTGAAGATCGAGATCATCATGGCTGGTCGATCATGGGTCTTTTTAGCCTCAGTGAGATCAGGCTTGGGCTTTATCACCGCCTCATTGATTGATAGTATGCTTCTGATAGGCCGCGCGCCTATATTAATTTTTCCATGAGAATTGTATAGTACCGTATTACCTAGTACCCGAGTGCTTTTCTTCAATCGTGTCATGACCTAGTACATCTTGAAGGACTCGGAAGAATTCAAGTTGTCTCATCAAGCAGTAACTCAGTAGCAGCCCCATCCATGGATTAAGAATGAAATCAAACAGAATGCCCAGTAAGTTAGTAATAACACTTGAGTACTAGTAGCATCCAACTTGAAGTTCAATTTGTTCTCAGTGTTATCTCAGAGGTGCCAGTGCGTGTGCCAGTGCGTGTGATGATCATGACATATGACGTGAGTTCATGGCCAGATCACTAGTTAAGCACCGATTTGAACATTTCCAAGTCATAATCGGCATATCTCAGTCTTAATTGCGAAGAACAATTAGGCCTGAAATTATAGCGAGCTGTTAATCATTTTTCAGGGATTGTTTGGTACTGTTGTTAGGGCTTGCCAGGATCTGAGTGCAAGGTCACCGCGTGAGTCTCCTCAAACGTAGTAGGTACTTGCAGCATATCCGAGTCCCAGCGAGATCTGATGTTTTAATTACCTTGGTACAAGTGATTTGGCCAAGCCGATTTCGAACTGTATTTTCAAAATTTCTTGATCACCACACGCCTGGCCCGCAGTGGTCTTGTTTGCCCCTTGTTTGATGTACCTGGGCCGGATGAGTAAAGGCTGGCCCAACTCAACAACTCGATATGACTCCCCAAACCCCCAATAAAAAGGTAGGGCTCAAAAAAACTAGTTAGAATAATCTAGCCCATTCTCTAGGGATGTCATTCGTATAGGCTATTCATTAGGCTATCGCCCAGGGTAAGCCTCTGTGCGGCTCACTCAGGTACCATGGTCCATGGTGGTTGTTCGTGACCCACAAGTACAAATGGTGAGTAGACATCCTTCACCCCCAACGACTCAACAAATTCAACTATATCCAAGGAGTCACAAAATGGCACTCGCACATGAGACCGAGGATGTGGAATTTGAGTCTCATAATTGTAATCAAGAATTAGATTTATGAATATATGGTTTAATGGATCAAAATGGTTCCCTGGCAATTTCATCATAAATACCGGCTAGTGGCCCTTGTCCTTTAAAACAATACTTTAAAGCACTATTCAAGAACACCCTTAGTACCAGCCCCGAACTTTGTTTTTGACTTTGAAGGCAATGGTAACAAAATCCGAGCCCAAGAAAGATATGAAGCATATCACGGAGGAACCAATTACCCTCCACAATTGGTACCGCCATGTCAACTGGCTCAGTACAACACTTATATTAATCATTCCTCTATTGGCGTGCATCGCAGTGCCCTTTACGGCATTGAAATTGCCTACAGCTATCTGGGCCGTTGTCTATTACTTCTGGACCGGACTGGGAATTACTGCTGGCTATCACAGACTCTGGTCACATCGATCATACGAGGCGTAAGATTATTGGGTCCCTTTTTATCTTCTTTACCGATTTGATCACCAAAGATAGCTAATTTATCTTGATTGACCAAATATAGCTCTTTACCTCTTCGTATTTTCCTTGCCTGCGCGGGTGGCGGCTCGGTACAAGGTTCGATTCGCTTTTGGAGTGCTAAGCACCGAGCTCATCATCGATGGACGGATACAGTGAAGGATCCCTACAGTGTTCGCAAGGGATTTGTGTACTCTCATCTCATGTGGATGGTGTTGAAACAGAACCCCAAGGAGAAGGGTCGAACAGATATCTCCGATTTGAATCATGATCCTGTGGTTGTATGGCAGCACAAGAACTACGTGTCTTTCATCCTAGTTTTCGGCATTCTGTTCCCCATGACAGTTGCTGGTCTGGGATGGGGTGATTGGAAGGGTGGCCTGTTATACTCGGGTATTCTGAGGTTCTTCTTTGTGCAGCAGGCGACCTTCTGTGTTAATTCCCTTGCGCATTGGCTTGGAGAACAGGTCAGTGACTCAAGATTATTAAATGAAAGAAGAGCCTCTTTTGCTAATGTTGTACAGCCTTTCGACGACAGGAACTCACCCCGCGACCATGTTATCACTGCTCTTGTGACACTCGGAGAGGGTTATCATAACTTTCATCATGAGGTAGAGACTCACTGTTCCAAATTCACTATCATTATATAACCTCCCAGGCTAATCGATAATTTTTGCAGTTTCCCTCGGACTATCGCAATGCCATCGAATGGTGGCAATATGATCCTACAAAATGGACTATCTGGATGTGGAAGCAACTGGGCCTGGCAGCGAATCTCAAGCAATTTCGCGCTAACGAAATTGAAAAGGGTCGTGTCCAACAGCTACAGAAGAAAGTGGATCAGAAAAGAGGTCGCCTGGATTGGGGAACTCCTTTAGAGCAACTTCCCGTTATCCCATGGGATGATTTTGTCGCTGACGCTAAAGCTGGCAAGGCACTCATTGCGATTGCGGGTGTTATCCATGATGTGACTGATTTCATCAAGGAACACCCCGGAGGCAAGGCTTTGATCAGCTCTGGTATTGGCAAAGATGCCACCGCTTTGTTTAATGGAGGGGTTTATAATCACTCCAACGCAGCACACAATCTGCTGTCCAGCATGCGTGTCGGTGTGATTCGAGGTGGGGGCGAAGTCGAAATCTGGCGTGAGAAAAAGGGCAAACAGTAGGAGGAAGGTTGCATTTATTTCATGGTTCCTGATGCACATGTAACATTATGATTTAATTAGAATAAGCAAAATACTATGATAGAATCTCTGACATCATCTTTGGTCCAAATTTTTGGCTTGGGGCTAGGCTGAAAGGCTTTCGATGTGAGATCGAACTGGGGGATCCCTGTCAATACGGAAGAGTTTGGGGGCAGTTTTCAACGATCAAGGCATAAAGTACATAAAGTACGATTCATCCTTGTTGAAATAATGTGCATGGCAGTACCCCGCATATTGTGACTTCATATTGTACTCCGCTTGATGCGCTTCGCCATTATGGGTGCGCCAGGAATTTTGGTTCAAGCTAGCCGGAGAGGGTTTCCTGCCTCGAAACTCCGAAATTGTCTTTTGAAGAGTCAAAATCTATCAATAGTTCACTTCAACATCCGCCACCACTTAACAAAGACAAATATAACTCAGACCCACGAAGCCCCGCAGTCACGGTGTGCTGGTAAGTCTGGGGAGACCCCGAATAAGCAAGAAATGTAAGACATGTTTTTCTGAATACGAGGATCCAGCCGCAGGTATTAGCAGAGGTAGAGACTGTCTCACTAGAAGCTCCCAGGTATCCTCGTGTTCGGCTGACTCGGATAGGTCCTGATCTATGTCATGTGGTTCTCTGATCGATGGTTCTGGCACTGCAGTTGAATCTTTCTTTTTTGACTTAACTTTAATTTGCCGATCGATCAGAATTAATCTACTGTGATTGGCCAGTTTCAAATAATAGTTTATTGTCCCTCGAAAAGTTGTCTCACCACATAAGCTAGTGCTAACTAGGGCTTCCATAGCTGCCTTACAGCCTTGTAAATGATACTATTACATTGCTTCTTCCAACACAAGTACTGAGTTCATATTCAGCCAGGCAACGCTTGTAGCATGGATGAATTGGGTACTCATGTTGTAATTACTAGTAGTAATATTTGATCTCCAAATATAACTCTTTCCTTCAAGATGAGGTAAATGCATCTCAGCCGTATTACTATGCATGGTGGCTTTGGTTATTACCATATTGATTGAGACATGGAATCACGCCACCATGTAATCCTGAAGGCCCAAAAACGAGGACATGAGGCTATGCATCTGCTTAGCGAGATGAAAAATACCGTCGCTTTCCTACTAAGTTGTACTCGAAAAAAACATGCTTCAAGGGGACTCGAAAGTCTTGCGCTGTATCTAGTATTGCTTGAGTATCTTTTTTTTTTGGGAATTCAAGATGGATCTCAATATTGCTAAATTTAATAATTTCTAATAAACGCAAGTCTATATCAAAGTAAACAGAAATAATGTGTGGAATTCATTTGAACGTAGGAATTTCCTTGCTTGGGAGATTAAGTACCTAGATCTAGATCCTACAAGAAAACACCAACAGCATACGTTTTGGTACATGGGCAGTGCATGTTCTTCTAAGATCTGAGAAAACATCATGAGATCAAGCCACCAGGGCAGAGTAATGGGAGAGAAGGGGGCCTGGATTCGTGGCAAGCTGATCACGAACGGAACACTTCCAAGTTTGTGAATACGAGAAAGCTGCGAGCCTCGATCTACTTCAGGGCTATACCATGATCCATGTTACTAGTAGACATTTTTTAGATATAAAAAGCCGTCTTCTCCCCCGAGCCCTCGAAGACATCATTCAAGCACACTCAACAATACAATAATTCAAACCTACTCCACTTAATTCTCTAATAATTCAATAATCCTTTTCATCCTTCCATCAAAATGAAGTCTGCCATTGCCACCATCTTCTTCGCGGCCGCCGCCATTGCTGCCCCCTTCGAGGCTCGCGCCGTTCCCACCGTGGGATTCGCCCTCTCCAATGACCAAAGCGGTTCTTATGCCAGTGTCACTTTCCCAGCTGATGGCCTCGACAAGAGCATCCACACCCTCTTCGCCTCGAGCTCTGTTGGCACTACCGGAAAGATCATCGCTTCTTCCGCCCAGCTTACTCAAGCTCCTCAAGGCCTTACCTGCGTCTTCAAGTACAACGGTGTCACTGCCAACTTGACTCCTTCCAACACCTACGTTGACCTCGATGGAAACCCTGCCAAGGCTACTCCTGTCAACATCGACACCGCTACCATCAACTGCCATGTCTAGGCAACCGATCGCATGAATCAATAGAAGGCCCGTTGAGTCTTGGTGGATTTTGGATTTAATCTAGTCGCTCCTTTTGGTGTTATAATCGCGATACATATACTGTTTTTAGTGAAATTAAACTGCATACTACCTATTAATTGAATCGGCGCCTGCTCTGACGTAAATGGGTAACCCTGTAGATCCAGTAGTACTAGAAGTACCATTGTACCATTCAAGTTTATAAGGAAGATTTTGAATAATGATTGTAGTAGTATTTCTTGGGTATCTAGGTACTAGTGCTGTTGAGCTAATGTCCGCTGCGTGACCTGAGTACATACTTCAACCTCCAAGATTGGTACTCGAGGTTGAAGTTCACATTAAACCGGTGCACCATAGAGTGTCTACAAGTAGGCACTACTACAACTAGTGCAGCAATTTTTGTACTACCTAGATATGGATACTAGTATACTATTAGGATAGTCTCTGGGATTCAACTTCTTCAAGACACACATAATGATAGTATTATTTGTAACCTTTGAATTCAAGGCCATAACGGTACCAACTAGTACCAACTAGTAAGTAGTAGTAATTAGTACCAGCATAGCCTGAAGCTATGGAGAAATCTTACAGACCCTGAGCCTTTTTAATGCCCTACTTTCCATCTCCCACCTATTAGCTCATCACGAACTTCTTCTACTTTGAGAAGTGAAAACTATGGTGTGACAATGATGTGAGTTAGTATAGCAAATGTCCACCTCAAGTCCTCCGAGTCCAATAGCAAGATTGTGCTAGCAGTACTCGTGGACGGCAATCTAGTCAAATATAAAACCAATCGAAACTCAACTGGCCGTGCTCATGCGCTTGTTGCATGACAATAGAACTATCCTCAGCCTGGTTACCGTCCAATCGCATACTGGGATGGCACAATCCATAAATCTACAAGGTTCCAAGACACCTGAAATGGCACATCACGACAACCTTGGGAGTAGAGGCTCCAGAAGAAGTCATCCTGATGATGGATGCGAGCGTATGTCTCGATTTTTGAAGGGTTGGGTTACCACTTCCCATCCTTTTGGAAGGAGGGCGCCGAGCCTGATACGGAGACGTCTATAGCCTTGATCGGAGTCTGGGAGAGGTTATCCTACTACTATCTACTAAAATTGAACGAACTAATGATAGTTGCTAATACGGGCCCCTGATTGTCAAGATGGGAATACTAATACTAAGTTAGCATAGTAAAGTTTGAAGTTCCTGATCTGAGAATGAGGCATCTGGTACTTGAATATGGTTGGAACCTTGCGAGCTCACCGTCTTCGCTGGTTCAAATTGTTCATCTCGGATCGTATACACTTGAAAGACGAAATAGCCCAAGGTGTGGTCCATTGCCTGGCCCTTCAATGCAGCTCTCTTTTTACAAACAGCGTATCTTGTCCAATTTAATCACTCGAAAATTATTTTGTCGTTTTCTCCCGCTAGTAGGTACCTAGTGTAGTTATAAACTTTAACCTTCAGGCTGAATACTATTAGTATTGGTCTAAATGGACATCTTATGTAATTGCTTATAGTTATCTGATCGAGAACTCCTGTGAAGAAGGTTGGATTTTAAATGATACTTGCCAACGGCAGCAAATTCCGAATCGAGACAAAAGCAATCCTCGCGAGACCAAGAAGTGGCAGCTGCTGCACCGACTCTCATAATCGACATTCAAGTTCCAACCTTGGACTGATTGAATGAAGCAGCTGCCTACTACTAGCCCTGGAGGTGGCTCGGTGGTCTTGTTAAAGTTTCACGATTAGAGTCTAATTGGATCCAGGTTCCACGGAGATAAGTAACGAAATTACCTTCAGATGTTAAAATCGACCTATTGCAATACTATAGTTAGTATGCTAGTAGATATACCCAATCGTTCCACATGGACAATACTATAAATCTTAGTAGCCCTGGAGTACTACACATTCCATATTGCCAGTGGAGCCTGAGGCCTGAAGCCTGAGGCTCCATACTACTGTTACTACATACCCTAACTAAGTCATCACATCCCGTGCACGCGCTAGATAGCGTCACACCAAGGTAACCCCGGGCCTGTTGTAATTCTAGTCCGCCTGGAAGAGACACTTGCTAGTATGTAAATACAGATAGCGTCATTTGGCACCGATCCCAGCATCCAACTAGAATTAGGTAGTGCAGGGGTGAGTAGTAACCTTGGAATTCTTCAAGCACATGTGGGAGCGCTAGTGTGACCGCGCCGATAAATCGGTGTCTTCAACGAGTCGGGGAAATAAAAACCACCTCAACATTCAATCCTGACATCCCTGGAGACGCGTGGACTTAACAAAAAAAGAACTGAACCAAAAATAAAAGCAGGGAAAAAAAAACACCACATTCACGTGCGGGGGTTGAAATCAATAGTCGTAAAAGCTCCAGCCCTAATCGAAATGTACGCCGATCTTTTCGTGGAGATCCATGGATGCCGTCTCCAATACTTTATGTGCGGCGGCTGGTACCATTATCGATCTCCCTAAATGACCTAGGGGTCCACTGAAACGTCTCATTGATGGAGTGGAACTAGCCCTGGAAGCCAGGGGGACTAGTCTGACCTCTGACGCCACGGTTCTCCGGCCCACGAGTCCGGGGGCGGGGATGAGGAACAGTGACAAGAATGCCTTCAGATTGTGCATCCCTGGAGAGGATCGCCCGTAGCACGTCAAACCATTGGCCAGTGGGTCCGGTCTGTGTCTGTACCGACAAAACCCCTCACTAGGCAAGGGAGTGACATGATCATCCATAACGAATACATAGTAATTGAAACTGCCGTTCAATCGAATGTGACAGTGTACTATTTTGGGATTTGGGTAGCAGGTACTACTCAAGTCTCAGGGCAGGCCCTGCAAAAAACGCTCCGGAAGGTTCATGCCAGGTACGACTGAAGAATAGCGATCGATCTGCTCTAACTTGAACCATCCTTGCAAACCAGGCTCAGGTGGCTTAATTAGTATATATGGATATGCCCAGGGTCACAGCTTCAGAGGAAAAGAAATCCGCTTAATTCGATTTCAATGACACGCGCATAGTAAAGAATAAAACCTAACACACCCGAGGGTAGTAGTTATTTCCTTATGACTCTGTTACTGCTCAGGCGCATCTTTGAATGGAACGGATTCTTCAATTCACTTCCCGGAAAATCCAAAAGGGGAATTTGGGTACCGCAACGTCGTGCTAGATAGAAGAGAGAGTCTCGACTTGAAGGCGTCTGTTAGTAAACCCCGAGTGGACTGGAGAGAGGTAAGGAGATCCGGAGGAGGTAACAAAACGCCACTGACAGCGCATACAGCGAGTCGTCTCTTTCTTTTTTGGGCGAAGGAAGTCTTGCAAGCGCTGATCCGGGTCGGGCCTTGCATGAAAAGTTGAACTTGAAGGATACTACACTTAGCTTGGTCTTGTAGGCGGCAGCTTTAGTGATAAAAGACTAACGCGGTCTGGGGGTTTATTAGTATCCAAAAATCGAAAACACTTGATCCAAAACATGGCGACTTAGTAGCAACATGATTCGACTATCGAAGATCAATGTGCAGTTGCGTTGACCGCTAGTCTTGCCAGTGCGAGTCGTCGGACCGCTTTTGCATCGGAGGGCCTGCGTGCGTATGCGCTCCCTTCTCCTGTCGGGGAAATTCATTTTTTTCTTATTTTTTTTTTTTCGAATCAGATTTGGAAATACTCCATTGATCCCCTTGTATTTTCTTAATCAAAAATATTCTTTAGACTTATTATTTTCATTCATTGAATTAAATTATCCATTTTCTTTTTACTTCGGATTCGTTGTCAAAAACATAGGCTTTGACCGCACGCACCAATTTCTACTACTACCCACTAGTACTATTCGAAAACAAAAAGAAAACCCTGTTTATTTTTGATCATCATTCGGGAACTAAGATCTGATGATCTAGATAGAAATTTTAGGCAAATTTTAAAGAAGAGTGATAACGACTATTTGTTCCAAGGTTGTGTGGTGATAACTAGGTAGATTACCATCACATACCAGTAGACTCTTTTACAGATTTTATTGAGAGGTTTGAGAGGGGGGAGGGGACGAGATTGGAAGTTCCAGGCCACCGTATTCCAAGATCTAGGATTTTTTTTAAAAAAAATTAGTATTCAAGTATGATTTAGTAACTATTTGTCGGATCCTCCGGTACATCGGCCGGATCTTCTTAGTCCGTCCCAATAGACTGGGAACACTCTACGGAGTACAGGGAACGGCAAATCCCATCGCTACTAAGCACGGCCCTTTACTTTGTTGAGAGCTCTCATTCTGTTCAAAAGCGGATTGAATTGAATTGAATTTCTATTTTCAAAGTTTCGGCGAGCTGCAGTCGCCTGCACATTCGCGCCACACGATCTTCATTTTCGCCACCCTCGAACACACGTGTGGATTGCATCATGAGAAGAATGAAGTACTTTGGCTCGTGTACATCCAAGCTGAAAGGTGCAGTATCGCACACTATCAGTAGTGACGATCATCATTAACTAGTTAAACCCCGACAGAACCCTAGGTGATGATACTAAGGTAGTAGTGGAGTACAGCGGCAAGTGGAGCTCAACTTTTAGTCTCTCGCCAGGTTCGACTCCAAGCACCCGGTTGACCATCGCCGCTCTGTGGAAAATAATAATAATAATAAATTCCAAGGTTCCTAGTACGGAGTACTCCGTAATGGGACTAGAATTCCATTGCATATGCAGCTTCTTGCCAGAGGATGACACTCCCGTTGCTCTGATCGCAGACGGAACCCTAGACGCTGCATCCCCGTGCCCCTTGTGATCATCCTATGCAGCGGTTGTGAGGCCAAAATGCCGTGCTTAATCCGAGTCTGTGCAGTGTTAACCCCCCTGGGCCCTACACTAAGTAGCACTGACGCACCCCACAGGAAAATCCAAATAAGCGAAATGTATCTGCGGCAGTAGGCCTAGAAGCGCCTTGCTGAAGGAAAGATGGTGCATTCTACCACAAGTTAGGGTTGGTTTGTCTATGCAAATCCACACGCCATCCAAGCCCCGGGGCCGCGCTGTTGGAAGGGAAGGCGCGATACCAAATGATCGGGGTCTGTGCAGGCGGTCCCACACTAAGCAGGTACCCTGGGGTACCTGTCGTCTTATTCTTATTGTGTCTTATTGTTGAAGGGGATCTTGGGTATACTACTAGTATAAGATTCCCATTCTTCAAGAGGTCGCGGTGATGCTCTTCGGGCTGGCCTCGACTTCTTCAATCCACTTCCCTTCCTTTCGCCCACTGTTTTCAGTTCACTCACTCTCCTTAATATTTCAAGTTTGAATCAAAGTCACTCGCTACTACTACTACTACACGTACCTGTACACGCGGGTCGTTCTGGTGTACAGCCTTTCGCCGTCCTTCACCTTGAACTTGAAGAAGCGCGATCCTCCGAGTAGCAGAGAGGTGCTCAGGTCTTTCGCTGCTATTATTGTTGTTGGAGTCTCACTGGTACTCGTCAAAGCTGCTCCGAGTCTGTACTATTACCTATGGCCAACACAAACTTCCCGTCACCGTACGATATGTCGGTCTATTCATTGTTTCGGGACTACCGACCGATGCCAGATGACAGTGGCCCCCCAGTCCAGCCAGAATATTTGCCTGAAAGTATGCTGCTGGAAGCACAAAACAACCGACCACAAAATCATGAAGCATCTGAGCCGATCGAGTCGGAAACAAGTAACCAAGGCACCCCGGTCTCCGATACCTCAAGCAAGGCCAGGACTGCTAGTACTAGTAGTAGTAGTAGTAGTACTAGTAGTCCGCGCGCGCATGCTCATGCGTCTGCTCCCCGCAAACGAGCCTGGTATAGCTTTCCTTTCTAACCACTCTTCTCTTTATCCAGACGACTAACTGGCTATCAATTGTAGTGGACGCCCTCGCCCTCCGAGTCGGACTTATTGCTACTGGCAGGGTTGCCACCGAAGCTATTCTCGCCGATCAGACTGCGAAAGACACATCAAAACTAAACATCTCGAGCCAGAGATTTTCCAGTGCCCGGTCTTGAACTGCGGGAAATCTTACAATCGACGAGACAATTTGCTGGCTCATGTTAGAAACCATACTCGCACTGCCGGCAGCTCGCATTAGGCAAACCCTTCCAACGACCTAATTTTACATCGTCCCCACTGTCTCCTCTTACTTTTGCAGTTTGAAAGGATGACGTCCACTCCTTTGCCTCGACGCATTCTTTTCTCTTTGGCTTGCAGGTTCTTGATGGTGCTGGAGTGGGTTTTTTGGATAAATTGTCCGTGGCGCCGCATCAATGAGCGAGATTCGTTCTCAAACTTTGGTTATTGATATTTCAAATTTGAATCTGTGAATTTGATTTATTTTGCTGCATTCAGCGATGCGGAAGTTCGAGCATGCGTTCTCGCCTACTTAGCATCAGACGGTACGATTTGCATGATATTTACGTTGGAAACATGACAGCTACATGGTGTATGTGATACGATGCTATTTACATAATTCAAATTTGTTCAAAATTCAAAATCCAAAATTTAACACTAGTAGTACTGCCTCAGGGTACTAGTATACACCAGTGGACTCTAACTTGAAGGGCCAGTAACCGTGTTGGGACCTTGGGAAGGGCAGATCCAGGGGCCGATTGTCAAAATATGAACATGAGCCCAGGAAACAACCAGGATCATCCAGCTGCAAAAGGAATTTAGCTACGATTAACGAACTGACATGAAATTCAATTGCAAACTGCGATCGCCTGGTCTAGATCTCACTTTTGAGAGGCGTGGGATTTGGGAAGGGATAGCCACTGACACATGGGACACAGTCAAACTCATGGGGAAGATGCGGGTACAAGGGACGCATTTTAGGATCTTGATGGCGCCTGCATGATAGTAAACCTGGAAACATGCCAAAAAGGAAAAAAAAAGAGAAAAAAAGAGAAAAAAAAAAAGCAAAATCGGGAATTTTTGCCGTAGGTACATAAGTACATTTTGTGCCGACATTTGTTGCGTGCGGATGATTTCCCCTACCTGCAGGGGATGTCAAAAAGAAGAACAGGCTCGATCACGCCCACGGGCCCCGATCGTTTGCATACTGGTATCCAATGTGAAAACGCCCGACGAGCTTATCAGCTAATGGATGTACTTTTGACTGAGTATGATATAGCTGGAAGTGGAGATTGGAACTTTTGATACCGCAACTTTCTCTGGCATGACACCAAATTGCGCCTATCGTACCGTGCTTAAGATATCTTTTGATCTTGAACTTGAATTTAGCAGACTAGTAGTAGGGTATTCCAGTTGCTTTTGGGCTTGCTTGCCACGATGTAAATTATTCATTGTCAAGTTCAAAATTGTCAACCATCTCACATAGTAAAAAGAATTGCCATTAGACTTGCTTTCAATCCCACTAGCCGTCTTTCTGTATTGATTTTCTTAGAGACCAATTGCACCAGCGCTCGCAATACCTACCCTAGGGTGCATCGCCAACACATTTAATAAGCTATTAAAATAACATTGAAATTACCTGTAATTGCTCAAAGACCAAGACAAAATGAAGTAAGAAAAATATAATAAAACAAAAGTACATGTATGAATCGGGAGGGTGACCAGAGTGTCGGGTTCCCGGGATCCGGGAAACAACCCATCCGGAACTCCACTTGCCCAACGCAGTCGATCCATCGATTAAACGGGCTTCAATAATCTGGGAGCCAAGCATTTGCGTACACTCCAACGAGCTATAGAGTGGTGCCAATCATCCGCTGACCTTCAATCTAAACATAGCAATTGAGCGAGGGATAGGGTACCGATACTCATCAAGTCTAAGGCGCCTTTCTTGCAACTTAGAAGACGCCTTCAACCCTTCGCCTCGACCCACCACTACAATACCAACTTTCAATCCGACTCACCCTACGGGTATGGTAGCCCTCGACCCCGACCCTTCATCGATCTCCTCCGCATGACTATATAGGCGCTCTTCGAGAGGGCCAGCCGCCTTCGCGCCTTTCTTTGCTTCCAAAATGGTTGACTAAACGTAACCCATCTTCCTTGGCGGGCAAGGGCAGCACGACCCCATACCCTCAATATCCCATACGATAGAATCCATTCGTCGCCTCATCTATCCCTTTCGCTCATGTAGGGCTTGAGCTGGCTGGCGGGTTGAAGGCGAAGGGCGACTGAATACGCAGCTCAACCTGGCACTGTGTATCCAAAAGTTATAAAAATCACATCCTCCTACTACAGTACGTCTTCAGTCACTCATCACTCATCACTCTCCTCTCATCACTCTCTTCCTTGCTTCACAGTCCAAACAATCTTAGAAATACACTCACGATGTCTTTCCATCCAGAATTCAACAGCCAGGCACCTGCCAACTACCCTTTCACCACTGCCATGAATGATCACAATGAGAGTCTGTTGAATCTGCAGTACCAGGCTCGCCATCGCGAACTTACATCTCCTTCGCAATATATGCCCTCTGGTCGATCGCAGCCTAATCGCCGATATCAGGGGCATGTGCTCTCGAGTCCGGCTCCGATATCTTCGCCAGTCCCTCGCCGTCAATTCAACCATTTTGACCCAGTGATTGAGATGTACAATACGAACGTCTCTCAAAATGCTGCCGGCTCTGGCTACCATATTGGCCGTGGCGTAGCCCATGGCTATCAAGCGCTACCAGAAACACTCGGGGGTGTCCAGACAGATACCTTTCAAGACCGCCTTTCCTATGAGGATACTTTCCAGTCTTTGTATCCACAAAGCGAGCCAGGAGCTCAGGTCCCAAATCACGGCGAGCTGTAAGTCACTGCACGATATAACCTCGCTATATACTCAAGTTTAGTACTCACCGTACCCTTCTTTCAGTTCCATGGGCCTAGTGGGTCGTCCATTTCAATGCTTATGGAAGGACTGCCCCAATACAACCGGATTCAACAAGGTGACTTGTTTGCGTCGGCATGTTGAAACCATTCATATTGCACCTGGGTCTTATACTTGCCCCTATCATGATTGCGCGAAGAGTTTCAACCGCAAGGAGCATCTTCGCAATCATCAGCGATCGGTTCATGGAGAGATCTTGGATCTTCATTATGTTTCTCCTCAAAGTTGCTGTATGCATCTATAGATGTGCCGGTTTTTGTTTCTATTCCTTTTAGTTGCTGAGGCACTGCTATTTCGGAATATGCTTGATTTTAGTTCAGATCGAATTTGAATGATTATTAAACGCGTTGAAACTAGGTTTTTCCCCGTTGAAATTTGAGATTAGGCATGTTGGACCCTGACGTTGTACAACTCAGATACATGTAGTACTACCTAGGTACTCTTCTACCAATGACAAGCAAATTCACTTAAAATAAGCTCATCGTATCCCCTGTCGATCATCGGAGCTTCGTACTCAGATCTAAGCGAGGAATACCGCTCGAAGTACACTGGCCTAATTGAGTTAATCGTGATGTGCCAAGCCGAACTAATTTAGAGCCAATTTAGACAGCCCCCGCACTCGTAGGAGCCACTCCATAGACAGCATTGCTTGCTCTGACCAGCTTTAATTGCAGGCTATGATTTGGCTTCTAGTCGGCTTTTAAACCCCGGTCTCTTAAGAGTGGCTTAAATCCGACCCCTCCCGGGAGACTTGACAGCTGCGTTCAGGTGTTTATAACCACTTCACGGCTGGCTTTCTACAACTTCCTTTTTTTTCCCTCCTTCAAGAAATCATCGGGGTTATCGGTCATTACACAAATAATTTTTCTAATGATTTTGTCCTCTTTGCTGCGGGCGTTTGCCCTCGGAAGCTCCGTCGCCTGCCTTGCAACAGCCCATTCCATCGACTCAAACTATCGGATCGACGTTCACTCTCACGCCATCCCCGACATTTGGAAGCAGGCGATGATTTCAGCCGGTTTTCCTATTAAAAATGGTACTTTGTATAACGATGGCGCACCTGTTCCTGACTGGTCATTGGACTCACATCTGAGCTCCATGGATACGCTTGGAGTGAATTATTCAACACTCATCATTACTGCCCCCGGAGTCTCTTTCATTAAACAGGCCAAGAAAGCCAAATCATTAGCTCGAAAGATCAACCTCCTGCTACACGAGTACACCCAGGCCCATCCTACTCGTCTAGGCGCACTTTGCATTCTTCCTCTTCCGCACGTGAACGAGGCTGTTGAAGAGATCGACGTACGTTTAGCCACCATATGCTATGGTACGAGAATTCCCATTTAGCTAAATTCCTTTTTTTCAGTTCTGTTTAAACAAGTTGAAATTCGCCGGAGTCGGTCTTTATACCAACTTCAACGGACTTTATCTCGGCGATGCCGATCTAGACCCCATCTTCGAGGCCCTGAACAAACACAATGCCAGCGTCTTCGTTCACCCAGCTTCTCCAACATGTACTTCCGTTGCATTGGGTCACCCAATGCCAATGACTGAGTACCCCTTCGACACAGTCCGCGCCATGGAGAATCTGCTGCTTACTGGCCAGCGTGCCAAATACCCAGATCTCAAGATGATCTTCTCACATGGTGGTGGTGCAATGCCGTATCTTGCTACTCGTATCGCTGGCGTTGCTACGCTGAGTTATGCGGGTGGTGTGGCATTTACTGAGACTCTCGCGCAACTTACCGGATATTATTTCGATCTTGCTAGTGCCACTTCTGCTATTCAGCTTACGGCTCTCAAGAGTTTTATTGGTGCGAAGCAGCTTGTGACGGGTATTGACTGTAAGTTATAACCTTACAAGCTCTATTAGCTGACGATATTGAAGGAACGACTTTACTGACCTTAAAAAGATCCCTATGTCCCTCTTGCACAGGCCCAACCGGGGCTAGCTGGCATACAAAGCAATGGGGGTTTCACTGATGATGAGATGGATTCCATCAAATATAAGAATGCTTTGGAGATATTCCCGCGCATTTCTGATACCCTGGATCTGGATTCATAAGGTCCGACATCAACGGAATCTAGAACAGCAGTATTCAGAAAGAATGGAATTTTCTGGAAACTTTGAGTAGAAGCCGTTATGGGCTCAACTCGAAGATATCTCAAGTCTCATTCAAATTGGTATCAGCCCGGAAAAGTCCAAGGCTGGCATAACCCTCTTCAAAATTAAGGTTTTAGACAATGGTGGCTTCGGATTAAGCTCAAACAACATTTGAAGTCTATTTCAACGAATATCTTGCGCTCCTCTGTACTATCATAAGCCGTAGCATAATTTAGCGCTTATGTTGTACAATTAGGTCTCAAAACGGATATCTATAGTTCATTAAACTCGTATACAGAAATCACTCCCGCAGAAGTGGCCCAGTTCTAAAAGGTTCGACATGCTGAAATTCTTTCGCGGGCTGCAACTCACTCTGGGCCCAATGAAGAACGCCAGATCGAAGCCAATGAGCATAAGTATTCGGCACATCATCAGATCCTTCATGTCTCCTCCACAAAGATCCCAGTGTATCACCCATAACTCTCAAAATAAGACCATGCGCAAGCTTAAAAGCAAAACTTTTGCCCAAGCAAGCCTCCACAATCTCCCTAGCCTTTGTCTGATCTTCTGTCTCTTTTTCTCCGGGGCCGGGTAGTGAAAGAGACATCAGTTCGAATGCTCGAGGTCCGTCCCAGGCAGTCATTTCGTTAATCAATTGAGATCCAACCATGTAGTCCATTGCGTAGATGCACTTGGCGGAATACTCTGGTCCATTCCAATTTCCTTCGGTGTCAATGAGACCCATGACTAGAGATATCACCTGTCCTTGAATGATATAGTCCGTCAATATTCTACTGGCTTCATTCACATCATAGGTTCTGCCGTTCTCCTCGAATCCCTTGGGACACTGCATAATGGGTACTCCGCTTAGGAGCGGTGAGTTCCACATTCCCTCAGTCGAAGTCTTCCCCTCCCATAATTTCAGGAGAAGCTGATGACACCGTTGAAAGAATTGATTACCGCGTCCAGATCCAAGGAAGTAGTTCGTCAGGGCCACACCATCACTGGGTCTGAAGGAGATAACTTCATAAGGTGATTTCGGATCGGCGATAGTCGCATGCCATAGACGATCAAGATCTCCAATCATAATCAGACCCACATCCGCGTAGACACCGCCATATTTAACCAGCAAGGGAAACCGAACAAGATCCGAGGTATGTTGCGCAGCATGATGACCAGCAATGTTGCCCTCTGAAAAGGCCCTGGGAAATGTTTCTTGGTCATTGACGTCGAGAAATTTGGAGACATTGAGTTCGGAATCCGGGCACATGTTAAGTACGCGGATTATCCAGCCTTGTTTTGAGAAGCGGCGGTGCCAGGCACGGATATTGCGCTTTGTGTAGGGGTGCATGGTTTCGTAGCCGGAGTGCCAGAAGAACCATATGTTTTTGTCGTCTGATATCGGTCCTGGGTGATGGATATCATAGTCTATTTCGGAATCAGGTCTTGAATCGACCTGATTGGAGGGTATGGTGTGAAGTCCCGACGGACGTGGATAAGAAATTGCTTCCATTGCGGGGTGCAGACTCGGATGGCAAGCTCGATAGTAGAACTTGATGTTTGTGGAAATAACTTTGGAATGGAACTTGGATTTTCAGGAACAAGAAGTCGCTTTATAATGAGATTTGACAAACTATTCAATACAACAGTTCGTCGATAACGTGGGTACTATTCAGCATGACTCATCATGAATCTTAATAAAAAAGCCCCGCTAAGCCCCAGAGTGGATCTGGCAACGCTGGAAGTACTTCGGTTGGTACCCGCGGACAGATGATATTTTCTAGATAAAAACAGTATTACAAACAGCCAAAAAAAAAAACGCATTATAAGGAATTGGATGAAAGTTAGAACTTTATAAATGGCTAGGATTTCGACAAGAATCTAAGCAAGGGCTCTATTGCATAGCTTGGTTAACTGGGCCTCCGAAGTATGTGAATTCCTCATACAGTGCCGTAAACTCAATTACTTTGATAGATGAAAAAGTACCATTCGCTAAAGATAAAAGGTAGGAAATGATTGATATATACAGCCAGCCCAAGCAAGATAATCTTCAAGTTCCAAAAAAGCACTCAAAGCCTATCAGTGCAGTCCACATCAAACAAGCACACTCGACCCATCATTCTTCTTGCACCCACATGCATTAGCGCCAGCCGCTACCTGCGAGGGCGTTTGCGCAAAGCTAGGAGGTACATCCAGAGCAGGATTACGGTCGAAGAAGTTTCGCGGACGGAGAAGAAGAGTCATAGGCTCGGCAGGCATAATGGGGTAATCCTCCGGAGCAGGGAAATGCGTTAGACCAAATGTGTGCCATAAGACGACATCGGTGTTGTCGATTGAGCTGTTTGGTCCTGCGGCTTCGATCCAGGCTGGAATACCGTGGGATGGCTCGCCGGATGTTTGTGGGACGTGACGGCCGGCTGGGTGGATTTCTTCGTCGGAGTCTAGAGGGGGATCTGTTAGTATATCAAGAAAGAAATGCATAAATCTGGAATTTGGTGGAGGCTTACATTTAGTGACGTGAACTGCGTGTCTAGCGAAGCCAGCTCGCTTCCACACAAGACTGCCTTCCTTGGGGAGTAGTGGTGGGACTTCGCGGCTGACAAGCTTGTAGCAGACGGGCTTCTTGCTGAAGGGGTTGAGTTTGTTGGTATTGGCCATTTCCCAAGTTCGGCTTGTAGAACCATCGTAGTCGGACATTGCTTCGAGTGGTGTGTTGAACTTGGTCTTTTTGGCGTAGAACGCATTACCGTATGGGTTCTCTGCGCTTCCAACCTCGCCATCTCCACGGACGGCGTCGACCTGGAAAACTGAATTGTTGGGCCCATCGATATTGGGATCAACGCGCAAACAGAATAGATGCTGATGGTTGTGGGCGTTGACGCCAGGGTAGACTTCTGTACCCCAGCCCTTGGTATCTTCGCCAGGGGCCAGCGAATATGTGTTTAAGATACCGGTCAACTTAATCTCAAGCTGGATGGTTCCATCTTGGTGGAAGATCCAGTACACGCAGTATTCGTAGTTGGCAGCAGTGAAGATTTGCGAGATGATCAGCTTCCGGCCACGGGTGACAACCATAGACTCGTCGCGGAAGTCGGTGTGCTTGAAGAGGATTCCGGCGTCCTCCTCGTGGATGCAGATTGCATTCTTGATGATTGTTGATGCACCGGCGCGGTTGACGAATGCTGCGTCCATGTAGTGAATTGCACCCTTGCAATCACAGCCCAGAGCAAGACTATTCGTCATGTAACCACCACCGTACTCGCCCAGATCGAAAGCGTGCTTTCTCTGGTGAGGGTGCTCGGGGTTTCCATATGGAACAACCATCTCGGCGAGCGAGAGTCGCCAGAAGACTGGTCGAACATTTCCCTTGTCGTTGAATGTGATGTTGTTCAGAACAATTCCTTCGCGGTAGTTGAAGCCAACATGGATATTCCAGTTTTGCCAGTCAATATGGCGCCCTTCAACTTTGAAAGAAACACCCTCTGGCTGAGTGATGTGGATAGGCTTGACATCCTTGCGGAATCCACCTTCTTTTTCAATTGCCTCGGGATGATAATTGTTCGCTGGTGCCTTGTTGAGGGGTCTGCGGACGGGAGGAACATCGATGTGAATAATCTTCTTCTCTTCGGAATTGAAGATAGGGCAGAAATCCAATGGGAAGGTATATTGAGAGTCGTCGACGTGAGGACGATAATACATCAGAGCCTGTTGCAGTCGGACGCCAGTACCGAAACGCTCATCGTAACCGATGGTCCAAGCTACAAAGCAGAGTATGTCAGTCAAGGCCTGCCACTGCGGTACAAGCGGTGATTAATTGAAGGTCTCACTCACGATCGCAATACACCTTGTGCATGTCCTCCGGAGGAATACCAATAATACCACACTGTTCAATAACCTTCGGGTCCTTCCGCACAACATGCTCGACCTCCTGGAGATCCTCCATTGTGATCAAAGGCTGAACATTAGGTGTGTGCTTCCAGTCGATGATTTTGTTATTGTCCAAATCCACCACACCATCATACACCTTGCCACCAGGTGCAATGGCTACAATATCAGCAGCACGGTTTGGTCGTTTGGCGGTCTCTGGACTAGCGACCCAGGCCATCATCTCGGCCTTTCGAGGCTCGTAAAGAGTGACCGCATTGAAGTTGAGCGGCCCATACTCTTTTCGGATCAGGCTGACAGCAGCATCGATTTCTGATGTTGATAAGGGATCCAATGGATGGGGAGGAGGTGCTGTCGCGTTGACCTGGTGGGTCAACTGCTGTAGTCGATCAAGAACCATCTTGTGTTGGTTCTATCCGCCAGAATATTTCTAGAGCTTCAATTTGAACCAGATAGTAGCTTTCAGATATACTATTGAACTCGTAAGGAGTATATATCTGAAGAAGGGAAATAATAATCGACAACGGCTAATGGAGGATGTAAATGTTCTGGGCGGAAATAGACCAGCCACGGGGGCCCTGGATTCTTTAAATGCATCTGCAACAACCCCTCATACACCGCTTCTATCCTCGAATTCATAGCTAGATAGAGTGACCCAGCTATCCGAGTCCGAGTCGCGCAGGACAATGCAGATGTGGAGGCCGGATCCCTTTTCCCGATTTGGAATAGTGTGGAGTGGCGCGAAGTTCAAAAAGGAAGCTTGATGCTTGCGACTGATAGATGAGAACCCGGGGCATGGAACAGTCAAACTTGAATTGACTAATATTCATTATGCTGACCACTTTCGTTTATTCGCATTCTGCTGCTCGATATGGATATGGAAAGCCATTGCTGGCGAGGTAATAGGTTCCAGTTCACTGCTTAGCGGAAACTTGGAAATAGTAGTAGTAGGAATCCGGACATTCTAGTAAACTTGAAATCTACTAGGTAGTACAATACATGGCTCATCGCTTATTCTTTTCAAGTGAGTATTCTATTCTAGCTTGAGATTACTGAGAAACTTAAGAGAGAAAACCAAATAAAATGAGCAGACCCATTGTACGCAAACTCCAGGTCTACCTATATGATTGACAGTATAGAACGAGACCAAAGCGAGAACAGGCAAAAGGCCATAGCCTGAACGCCTTGCAGATGGAATTCAGATAGCACAGCCAAATCGAAAAACACCATACACCCGCCCTTGCCCACCCAACACTCCTCTCCAGGCGCAAGAGGGACCCCAGTTAAAAAAGTGAAAAATAAAAAAGAAAAGATAAAAGAAAGGGATCCATGCAAACGACAGGCGAGAGAGAGACAATGCCGAAGATCAAGAAAAACCAGCACGATGCTCTCGTGCCTATGTACATCATCATATCGTATCAGACTTCCGCCTCCAGTCTGCCTATGTTGATAATTAGGCTAGACTTCCCCCGGTCTTCTATTTCATGATTTACCAGTGATCAGCCCACTTGGTGTTGGGAAGCCATGTTGCGGCGTGTGTGCGCCTGTCCCGATGTGGCCCGTATTGGGGGTGCTCGGAGTACCGGCAGCTGAATAAATAGTAGCACCGTTGAGGTTGGGCGTCTGCTGGGCCATGTGGTAGTTCAAAGCAGGCATTTGACCGTTCAAGCCCCAGATTTGTCCAGAGTACTTGCTTTCGTCAATTGAACCATTGAAAACTAGTTGGCGCATTTTCCAATAGATCTCGCCAGTAACGAGAGAATCGGATCCAGCTTGGTGCGCAATCCCAACGCGCTTGACGCCCAACTCATCTGCAATATCCTGAAGACCAGATTTCTGGCCGAGGTTGGTGAGAATTTGGGCAGCGGCTTGGGTGAGGGGAGAGTCGTTGACGGCTTGGTTGCGGCCGGCATGCTTCATGAGATATTTGATATCGTAGAGAGATGGGAAAAAAATGGTGAGTAGCTTGTGGAATTCCTCCTCGTTTTCGGGCAGGGCGGTGCAGAGCATGATTTTCATGAGGTATCCGAAATCGTAGCCGGAGTGGAAGGAAACCCAATGCACGTCATCTAGTAGAACCAGTCCAGAGCTGATCAACAGCGAGCCAAACTCGAAAGGATCGATTCCGTTCTTGTCGTGCATGTTGAAGTCGATGCCAGATTTAGCGAGCATGGTCGTCGAATCTTGGGCGTACATGTCATTCTCCAGCGAAAAGCGGAAATTGAACTGCCATGTGCAAGGTGCGGGCATGCCGTAAGGTTGTCCATTTGCGTCGGTTCCTGAGAGCGGGGGCACTTCTCCATCCTCATTGAATAATGTAATACCCAGCTGGATCATTTTTAACAGGTCGACGTTGCAGCGGAGGGTCTGGTAGTGGTAGTCTGCCTTATTTGTGAATTGGCCGATCGGTCGAGCGACGATTCCTGGAAACTCGGTATCCTTTGTCTTTGTTAGTACCGAGGTTTTGATGGATCCCAAGTGATGAAAAGGGGATAATGTTCAAAGAAACAGGTCCCTCCGGTCCAACACAGTAGCGAAATTGACCAGGCTTACCATGCTAATATAAGGGTATTTGTCCACTAAGGACCTCAACACAGCCATCTCGTGAGCTAGGTTGTGTTTCCACACATCTCGTATACGCGATTTCACGGCACCGGTTTTTGAGTCAAGGGCAAGTCGTCCATCGTGACCCTGGTGTAGTTGCTGCTGTTGCATCTGAGCTCCACGCGCGAAGCCCATCTGTGCCGCATGGCTAGCAAGACCAGTACCACCGCCATCAGCGCCGACACCAGCAAAGCCAGCAGTGGACATGCCGTTTGCTATACTAGCACCGGCCATGAAAGGGTTCATATTGGTGTTTGGGTTTCCAGCAAAGCCGGGGTGACCACCAAGTGAAGGGGGTGGGAGTGCGTTGGCGGACTGTGCGTGATGCTGGGACTGAAGCTGAGCTTGTTGGATGGAATATGGCGCGCCGAGACCAGAAGGCCCATATCTGCCGGGGGGTGGAGGCATTGTGGGATAGTTAGGCGCATAGAGTGAGTGTTCAGATCAGATCAGTTTCGGCCCTCGACGCCATCCGGGACGTCTAAAGTGGGAGCTACGGCCCCGCCGTATCGGGACTAGCGCCAAGCACGCACCGCCTTCAACTTTGGTCAGCGGCATTTCGGGGCTTCTCTCCCTCTTGTGGACAACCTCATATAATATACACTCTCTCTTTCGTCGCAGTTCCTCCTACTCTCGCCCACAATGCAGCCTGCGCGGAATATTACCGGTTTCGATATCAAACAGCTTAAGGCTGCTGCCTCTCCCAATTCCGTTTGGGCTAAGCGGGATCCCTGGGCTCGCAAGTACGATCGATTTCTCTCCTCCATGACGACCTAGACTACACGCCTTTTGAATCACGAGACTAACCATTGAATAGTGAGGTCTGGCGCTATACCGGCCCCTTCAGCCGCTGGAACCGCTTCAAGGGTCTTTTCCCCGGTCTCGGTATTGCTACCGTCGCCTTCACTGCTTACTGCGCATACGAGCACTTCTTCATGAAGGATGACCACCACCACGGCGAGGCCCACCACTAAATTATCACCTTGAAGGAAAGCATGGAAGCGTCGTCGACATGTTGGCGATTGTTTGGAAGACGAATACCCCAGAATATGAGATGCAGTCGTCTCACCTCGGCAAAGGACGGAAACTCGGGAAACGTTTCTGTGGTGGCAGTCACGGCTCCGTCAGTGGGAGATAAGGGATATGGTGGATTCTCAATCTCTTGGAATTGTGACTTGCAAAATGTGGCCTGCGGATGGCACGTTGGGTCGATTTGTCGGATGTACATAGAATATGTTCAATTACTCAGATGTCTTTTTTTGACCGTTCACCTCGTTTCTTCTCACTTTGTTCGAAGCAGTGCTCCTGGCATGTAAGTCGCCAGCTTCTTGAGGTCATATTTACTCCTTAGTCAGAAATACGGGTAGTATAAAGAAGATTGAACGAGCAGTTTCAAGTCTAGTAGCTATCTACAGAGTAGCACCAATGGGATACTCGGAGTTTCTAAGGTAGCAATTCAGATAAGACACTAGTAGGTATCCTTGAATAATCAATACTACAAATACCCTAGTATGCGATAACTTCTACTTCAAACTACTAGAAATTGAAATCCTTGTACTTCTTTTGAATTGTGCATTTCGGGAAAATCCCTTCTATGTGTATAACATGATATCATAAATCGCATCCAATCTCCCCCGCAATAACGAAGTAGATCAGGCTTTTGTTTCCATAAGAGAACTCATATCCACCCCTTACTCATCTTCGAAAACCAAAGAGACACCATCATCGCCAGCAGTGACAACACGCTTGCCGTCGAAGCCCTGGACAAAGCCCATGATACCACCAGCCTGTTCGCCATCTTCATTCTCAGACAGACCCATGTGTCCCTTCCACTCCTTCAATAGACCCTGGCCAGCGGCCGTGGTTCCACCGCGAGCATCCCATCGGCGGACGACACCGTCCAGTCCAACGGTAGTCAGCAACCATGGACGACCCTGAGCAGCGCCACCTGGACGGGGAGCAGCGGGGATGCGGCTGTGCAGGAACTCAACCTTGACAACTGCGCTTCCCTCATGCGCCTCTCTGACGTGACGACGAACGGCAAATCGGTGAGCGGCATCATAAAGAGCGACGGAGCCATCGACGGAGCCGGCAGCGAGAAGGGTCAGAGGGGGTTGAGAGAAAGATAGAGTCTCGATACCATCAGATTGAGCCTGGAGATCGGCCACAATGGTACCGGCGGCAGAAGCAGTAGCTGATTGAGCACCCTTGCCCTTTCCAGCCTGTGCACCACCGGAAAGACGAGGCAAGCCAACAACCTTAATATGGCCCTCGGCACCACCAACGGCAGCAATGCCACCACCTGGTGAGATAGCAATGGAGTACAGACCACCCTCAACAGCGAATCTTTGATCCTCGGCAGTCAGGCCAATAACAGCATTGGTACCAGGGGAACCAGCAATGCCCGCAGCAGCGGCAGCACCAAACACATCGTAGACGTAGAAGCTTCCGTCCTCCGAAACAGTCGCGAGAAGGTTTCCATCAGGTGTCCATGCACCAGCGGTACAAGAACCAGTGTGCTGGAAGAAAGTCTGAATAATAGAGATAGGCTGAGAATCGGTATGGTCGATGCGGAAAACCCAAGCACTGCCATCGTTGGCACCGAGAGCAATAACGTTACGCTTCTCCTCGCCACCTTCCTGGTAAGGACAAACGGCAACCCAGTTAATCTCCTCCACCTCTTGAGCCTCGGCGACGAATTCCCATGCAATTCCTGTCTTTTGCGGTGTTGAGTCCCGGTATGCGCGGAGCTTGCCGTCCAGTCCTGCCGTTACGACATACTCGCCTGCTGGCTCGGTGAATACGACTGCATTAACAGTATCGGAGTGTCCTTCGAGCTTGGCGAGGGAGTTCAGCGACACGCGCTCGCGCGACTGGGGGTTTGATTCGTAGCTTGAAGGAAGGACGGGTCTTTCAGCGGGGGTTGAGTCGAAGATGTAAGCGGTATCGTCGCCAGCACCGGTAATCACGATATTGTTGTGGACGGGATGTTGGGCGACGCAGAAGACGGAGTCTGAGTGCGAGTCGAAGTGTGCTGAGGAGTTGTTCTCGAAGGTGATTTGCTCCTCATAGGTCATGTTCTCGTCTTCACCCTCGTCGTCGGACTCCATGGGGTGGTCCTCATCGCGATTGAAGACTTCCTCGGCCTCGTCGGCGCCAACGAATGCGTCCTCCTCGTTCTGGCGGTGGGGATCTTGGGATGACATCTTTGCGTAGCTTTATTTGTAGCTTGGTAGATTTTCTGTACGGATGATCCAGTTGTGAAGCCGAGACCGTTGATATGGCGGGTTTGAGCCTTCAGAATAAATCTGCGAGTCTCTAGTGAGTTTCGCCTTGAATAAAGAAGAATATAAATTAAACAAAATTCCTTCAGTTGGTCATAAAGCGTTATAAGGTTGACCTGTTGGAGAATGAATCTTTTTTTTTCTGTCGTCCTCCCCCGCTTAGAAATCCGCATCCCCCGCTGAAGGCAAACAGTGCAAACTTGCTTTATCGTCCCCACGTCTCGATGAAGTGCGCCATTCAATTGGATGGAACTTGCATGGTATCATATGCTGGAACACTCTAGAGTCTGCAGAAGGATCTGTCAGACGGACATGACATGAATTGTACTATCGTGAATAAGGAAAATAAAATAAAATAATTTGTTTCTTGAAGAGATACGAAATTTATTTGTACGGCAACTAGTGGATGTTCAAATACAGCATGGAGGTGATTATAGTTAAAGTGACAAAGCCCGGCCAGCACTTATAGCTTCGAGCCCTGCTTTCTCCGGGCCTCCTTCTCTTGGTCACGGATCAATCGTCTTAGGATCTTGCCGCTGGGACTCTTGGGAATAGCATCGACAAATCTGACGCCTCCCTTGAGCCACTTGTGGCGAGCTTTGTGGTCCTCGACGTGCTTCTTGATAGACTGGGTGAGGGTCGCATCATCGGCGGTAGCAGAGGGTGACTTCACAACGATAGCCTTAGGAACTTCGCCAGCAGCTTCGTCAGGAATGGCGATAACAGTGCAGTCTGCCACATCGGGGTGTGAGAGGAGATGGGCCTCGAGCTCGGCGGGCGCAACTTGCAATCCCTGTGTCATGTACAGATTAGTTCCTGTCTGTCAAACATAGTACGTTGGGATGTATTGATTGCACAATACTCCGGTGTAACTTACCTTAACTTTGATCAACTCCTTAATTCTGTCCACAATGAAGATGTGCTCGGTGCCCTTGGGTCCAACGCGAACGACGGCCTCATCACCAGTGCGCATCCATCCATCCTCGAAGGTCTCCTTATTCGCCTTGTCATTGTTGAGATATCCAATGACCACACTGGGAGATCGAACCACCAGCTCGCCGGGTGTGTCGTAGGCGGTAATCTCTTGGCCCTCTGCAGACATAATGCGTGCCTCGAATCCGGGGATCAGACATCCCGAGGATCCGTGGATAATATCCGAAGGGTGGGTTGAGCTCACGACCGTGGAAGTCTCGGTCAAACCTGTTTGCCAAATTAGTCAAAGGCATCACTAATCCGGGCGCGATTTCTTACCATAGCCTTGTCGGATGGCGACATTAGGGTAGACTTTCTGGAAGTCGGCTGCCGTCTCCATTCCGAGTGGCGCCGCTCCAGTAAAGAGACTGACGACAGAGCTCAGATCATACTTTGAGCAAGTATCTTGGTTGCGCAACATGTTGATAATGATCGGGGGAACCTAATAGCCTTTAGCCACTGATCAAGGGAGGGTTGAGCCTGAAATGCGCAACTTACCAGGAACAATCCCATGATCTTGAAATTTTGAATGGCGGCTAGATAAGAGTTCATCTCAAACTTGGGGAGGATGATGGTCTGGTCACCACGGTATGGGCCTGCATGGCAAATGACTACCAGGGAGTAGATGTGGCTTTGTGGTAGAAGACCCAAGCCAATCTCCGAGTATACAGCTCGTCCGTCCGTGGGTTTCGCAGTGCTGCGCTTGTCCTTTTCGAAAGCCTTGATCTGCAATGTGTTCGCAATGACATTGCGATGAGAGATCATGACACCTTTCTATACATTGATCATTGTGTTAGCCAAAATAACCCGAAGTCGCGCGTATAACCAGGGTGTTCTTAATTACCGGCAAGCCCGATGTACCACTTGAATAGCACAGGAATGCAGTGCGTCGTGTACCCTCCCCGGGACCCCATTTCAACTCATCGACTGGGGGTAGCGACTTTCCGCTCTCGAGAATATCTGAAACAGACTTAAATTCCTTCGGGGGTTGAACGTTTCCAAGTAGCGCTTGGGGCACATCAATGAGATAAATTTTGTTCTTGGGGAGACCAGCCAGAGATGCGGCCTCGAGGGCTACGGAGAGGAGGGGGACACAGGTGAAGAGGGCCTTTGCGCCTGAATCCAAGATCTGGTGTTTCAGCTCGGCGGCCGAGTAGGCCGCATTGGCGGGGGAGACAATTCCTCCGAGCTTGTGAACAGCCCAAAAGAAGGGGAGAGAGTCAATCTAGAGATCAAACACGGATATAGTTAGTTGGAATGTTCAAGTTCTACCCTTCATTTCTTCGAGTTGGGTACGGGGCGGGGAAAGCGGACCGTGTTCACGCTGAAGACAGCCAATGTCTTGTCCCATTCCGATCCCTGGTTTGCTTTCCAGTCAAATTCCTTCGCCAAACCCCGCGCAATCAAATCGACACGTTCGGCCACTTGTCGCGAGGAGTATGTCTGTCCAGTAAGACCGCAGGTAAAGGGATCGCGGGCATTGTCGTGTGCGACTCGGCCATACTTCTCATTGAGCATGAATTCGCTGATGGGAATGTTGTCGGGGACAGGCCCGAGCTCGCCAAATTTCTTATCGGGTAGAAAGACCATGGTGTATAGTAGCTGTCTATGTCTGTAACTTGCTGAAGAATGTCGAGATGAGGAGAGTGAAGAGGTGGTGGAAAGGAGAGAGTAGAGGAGTGGAGGTGGGCAGAGAGAAAAGAGACCTCGGTCGAGAGATGTGGAGCTTTTTTAGAGTAGTGTAGAAGCTCGGTCTATTTTCAAGGTTCGGGCAGGCGGAGAACGAGGACGATCTATTTCGGAAAAGAGGAAGGTAAAAGAAAAGGGGCAAATGGCCAATGAGAAGAGGACAATTGCAAGATTCTAAGGGGAGAGAGAGGGAGGAATTTTGAGGAACAATTGAAAAGGTGCAGGACATCGGTCATTTTAAGGGATCCGGGGGAAGAGGCTGAATCCGTGCGGGGAAAAGCTCGGCGTGGCGGGTATTCAACGGCATACGGACAACACTATATGCTATTACTAGGTGATGAAGACTGGTATTACTTGGTTTTTATACACAAATCAGACTATCATTTAATAAATTATGATGTTTATTCTTAATTTAATACCTTAAAACCTCTTATTAAACACGGCATGCCGAGTGAGTAGTCATGTTACATGGTCACTGCACATCTTACTTAATTCCAAGGTTCATGGCGGCGTGCAGGCCGAATTACCGGGGAGCCTCGGTTGCAACCTCCGACAACACTACCGAATCGTTCAGAATATTTATTTAGTACCCTAGTGCACTCAAAGCTTATTTGTACTATAAATATTAGCTTGACTACTGCCAAATGTGGACTATTGATTTTAGGAGAAAAACTAGTAGATAGTCACACTTGTATTCAACCAGAAACTTCAACCTTTGCACTACTAGATATTAGTTAGCAAAGTCTTCGGGACCACTAGAAACCAATTGAGAACAAGCTATGCTTTCCCTAGTACTAACTATTGCCAGAAAATATTTGAACTGCTGCACATTGCTTAGAGTTGGTGTATGTAGATGCAATTTCCGGCATAGTACGCTAATTGATACTGCTATGACTGCCATCAAGTTTCAGAGTCCATAGTGATACCCCGAGTTAAATCCGGTTGAGGTTGATATTAGCACTATGCACCAAATTGAACCACCTACTGGTATACGAATAAAGTATACTGCACTAGTGGTCCTCACTAAGATTATGTTTAATAATACCAAATCCATACTTCTACAATTACGGTAGTTATGTACCTAGTAGTTAACTACTAGGGTAGTTCGAGTTAGGGCAGATGTTCCCCAGACTGCATGGCGACGTCATCGATGTCAATCTCACCACCTCACGGGGGTAATTAAATAAAGGTACTACTGTTAGTGATACTTTTTCTACAAATTTCTACAAGGACTCGATTGTGGTACTAGTAATATCTAAAAGTGGTAGTCAGACATCCTACTACGGCTGGGTATGCACTGTCATGGTGGTCCTCTGACCCTCAGATGACCCTGTGGAGGTACTTTATCGTATCTTCTTTTCGCTCTCAGATAACCCCCGATTGGTTAGATGGAGCCAGTTCAGCTCATTACCATGTCATGTCCCACCAGGTGCACGCGGCACTGTCGAGATCGGGGGATTCTCAGACTAATCAGCGAATTTACACTAGCACTGGCATGGGACTTTGATTAGTAGTATAGTATTGGGGGATCCACGAGTGCCAGTGTCAGGCATCCACCTGGGCACCAATCTTGGATTGTCACTGTACAGCTCCTGTTAGTACCTTGGTATGAGTGTATGGTAAGTATTATGTAGAGATCGGTTATGCACTGTAACTTGTAGTTGGCAAGATTCGTTAACCATATATGCTAATGCTAGCATGCTAGTTAGCTGCTACTAGTGAATGGCGTCAATGCTTGATACCACTGACCTCCGGGGCTCAGCCTCTCAGCCTTGCCAGAGAAATGAAATGACGGTGGGGCGAAAACAGTTCATCGGCCCCCAAATACAGGCGAGCCCGAGAGTTCAAGTTGTTTCCGCGAGATTTGATCAAAAGACTAGTCATCACTCTAGTTATTAGTCGTGATTGTGGCTGTTGTTGTTGTACATACTGTACCTAGTTGTCCAGTGGAGGCTCAAGACTGTCTCCCGCCAACACTCCTCTTCCCCACACCAACTTCCACTCCCACTCTCACTCCCACCTCCACTTTCAACTGCTCTCGTCAATATAGTCCAGACAGACTGGGAAATCCAGAGGTTGATGTGAATTCCTAATTTCTCCGGATAATCCAGATACTTGAGGGATTCACGGGCGATTCAGCTGGTGGTTGACAGAGAGAGAGAGAGAGAGGTGTAGTTGGTGTCCGTGTTTTGGGACCCCCAAAGTCCCAAGTCCACGGTAAACCCTTTTCCACTTCCCCCCGAAATGTTTTGACGACTTCAATACTTCTGACCTTCTCACCTTCTTACCTCTAACTCCTATTCTCTATCCCGTCTTCCTCTTCCTTTCCTTTCCCCTTCCCTCTTCTTTCCTTTTCTCTATTCTTTTTACCCCCCCCC
>AOTG01000156.1:0-10424 GCA_000347475.1 Penicillium paxilli ATCC 26601
TACCTACTCTGATACCTACTCTGATACCTACTCTGATACCTACTCTGATACCTACTCTGATACCTACTCTGATACCTATTATGGTATTAAACGCTTTCTCTGATCTTTCTATACAGAGAGAGAGCTCTGTAGAGAAAAGGTACTTAGACCTCAGTTGAGCTGTAAGCAATTCGTGTCAGCAAAATACATACTGAGTCTAGGTAGTAGTAGGAAGAAGGGTGGGCCAATTAGAAAAACTGGTGGTCCAAATACATACAGGTGGTAACATTCCCTATACCCTACTAGTACTAGTATTGCTATTGGTTCTCTGTTTGTTACAGCTCAATAGTCCAATCCATGGATGGCCCAACCAAGTGTGTTCTCTTCCATAATTTGAACAAACATGATATTCCAGGCTCCCTGGAGTCCCATGAGCTACAATATTACATGGCAAAATACACATACCCTACCTAGTAGGGAGCAATCATGAATTTTCAATCGTATTCATTCAGTTGTAAGCTCCAAGTTCCTTCAAAACACCAAGGTCGCCTGATTGACCGTGCTATACGAGTGATATGCAGTCGGTATTGTAATGCACATATCGACTCTCAGCCACGGGGCCACGCGGTTCTTGCTCTTTCCCTTTCATCACTAGTACAAATTTATGTACAAAGAACGTTCCATTGCCTTCGAGGATCGCACGACGGTAATTGTGCGCGTGTGGCTTCAGGGGCTGGGTGCAGGTCACCGGCCTTGCGCCACCAACTCGGGGAGAGGCCCGAACCTCACGGCTTCCACCACTCTGGGAGAGACCGACTGCTCCGAGAATAGTTGTTGTTCAATGCATCAAGCTTGGAAGACCACGTTGAGCACACCCTCAAAAATCGCTAATTAGAAAAAGAAAAAGAAAAACCCAATGCCCCAATGGTCTTCTTACCACTTACCTCGATGTGACAAAAAGAAGTCCAGGATTCTGTTTGATCCAGGCGGGGGTGTAATGGACCCCGGTTTGCCAGAGGGCAGCCCGTCTGCAGCTAACGCTCTATGGCACCTCTCACCATCCTTTTGTCACTTTCTCCGCCCCCTTTCTGGTAATTGCTATTGAGGTCAGAGAAGGATGTTACAACAAGTGTGAGCTACCTACACACCATGTCCTCTATCCCGTGGCTCCTTTTTTGCTACCGTTGAAATAATGAAAGAAAGACAGATGACAAGAAGACATGCTACTATCAGTAGTATCAAGAATACTCGAGGGAAACCACTGCCAGTGGCAAGGCAGATTGTCGCAATGCAGGAGCATACACTAATTGGTCTAGTTGTGTCTTTGACCCCCTTTGAGTATGGCAAACCCTGCCGTGAGGACTCCGTACGGTGTGCATACAATCTATTGGAATGTAAGATCTCTTATTTCTATTTCTTATGCCCATCACACTCGGGTTGACTGGGAGCTCTGTGATTGATTCTCTAGAGAGCCTTGGCTCCGAGCTGCCTAAATCACCCCTCAGCTTCTCGACGAATCGTCGGTGTCGCCATCTCTTTAGTCTATCAAGATGATAATTGATTGGCTGAATGGCAGTTTCACCTTCTACCCAGCTGGATGGAGAGCTTGCAGGATTATGCACCCGTCGAATGAAACCCCTGTCGGCTTCGCCCGCTCGTCCCCGATGCCAATCTGACGAGGATTGACCGGCTTCTACCGGGCGTGCTTCTGTCCAAGTTTGCTTGTGATGGGCCCCCTAGTCTTTCTCCTGGACTATGTACTCCTCAGCCATGGCATGTCTCGCTTCTTTCGAGGACCCATAATGGATGCTGGATAAAGAATCCCGTCATATAGCATAGCAGCTCTAAGGAGTATAAAAGCTTGAGTCGGTTTCAGGATAAAGGCCATCGGTAGCCTGAAGATAGTGCTAGTGGTATGTGAAGTTATCAAAAAGAAAGTCAAGGGTATTGGGCAGTATAAATCCCCCGGCCTGGAGGGGGCCTTCGCATGGCGACAATTATTTTGTTTCTCCAGGGCTCCCAATGAACCGATAGAAACCAATCCCTGAAAGACGCATGCCCATTCAGCTGATGAGGAGCTCCGGCAGAGGTTCCTCACCTGGTCGGCCTGCAATCCAACCAGACTTGGATGTGCACCCGGTGAAGAGACTTATAGAGACAGCCATGTCCCCTTTTACGTTTTTGAGGGACCCTCTTGGTGCCAGATGTCATTTACACTTTCTTTTTATCAGTCCATCACACATTATGCGAATATTCTTCCCGTGATTACAAGTATTTGTCATTATATGGCCTAGAAGGGATTTTCTATTCCACTTCAATACGGCAAGCGGTTCAAGCTAATTTGCAACAATTGACGGTGTTGAATATTGCCCTCGCAAGGATCTCTGCATACAGCTTCTTTATGTGACACACGCCGAGGCTTCAAGGCGTCCCTGTCCCTTCCCAGGGGAAAATATTTTGGGTCCTAGGAGACTCCCTTCTCGATTAAATCTGTTCATCGGCCGGGATTTCCTGGCGGTGTTGATGTATGTCCGTGACACTGGCAGATTCTTACCGCGGCCATGCCATCAACTATTCCTCGGCAGCGAAGACTGATGAACATGGCCTGATCCCTTATGATTCCTCTGAATCAGAGCTGCGGGATAAGCTAAATGGAGCTGTCTATGGAGGCGACAGCATTCCTTTGTTTAATGGGCAACCATCGACGACAGATCCCGGGCTACCTCATCCTATATCTCACACGAGAGATAATCATGTCACTCATTCAATCTATTCCCCTCCCTCGTCACAACAACTGCCTCAACCTTCGCCATACGGATATGACCTGCCAGGCCACCATAGTAGCCCCCGAGGCCAATTCCGACCAAGAAATACCAGAAGTGATGGTCATCTCCCATCTCATTTTCCAGCGTTAGCGTCTCTTCTGGTCGACAGTAATTCCACCGTTGCGACATCTGGTATCATGCTAGATCCTTCGTTGCACCAGTCTTCTGGCCCGATGTATGACCCGGTGATATCACAAAGTGCTCTAATCAAGACACATTTACCGGAGAAGCATCACCACACGCTCCCACAGTCAAGAGATGCCGAAAGTCTGGAAGATGCTATGTCTAGACAAACAAGACCTCCGAACTTGGTGGGACATGTGGGAATGCCTGCGCCTGCGCCTCGTCCTAAAGCTCCCAAGACTAGGTTCACCGCAGCAGAAGATGCGTTGCTGGTGCATTTGAAAGAGGATAAGAACTTGACCTGGTTACAGATTCAGGACTTCTTCCCGGGTCGGACGCACAATACATTGCAGGTTCGTTACTGTCAGAGACTGAAGACGAAGGATGTCAGCTGGACAGAGGAAAAGGTGAGTTTTCTATGCCATCTACTCTGAGCAAGGCTACTCAGGTTATAATGGCAAGTATGCTGAAGAAAAGTCCAGGTACAACGCCTCAGGCGCGCAATAGCTCAGTATGAACAGGATCGATGGAGGATCATCTCTAGCAAGGTTGGCAAAGGGTTTGGTCCCGAGGCATGTCGGGAACGGGCAGAACTATTTGGGCGAAGTCCCTCGCGTGGGTTGTAAATGATGTAAGATTGAGGCGTATCTGGTTCTTATTGATCTCAAGTTTAGATAGCGACCGGAGTATTGTTAGTATTCATACTGGCTCACCATGTTGACAATCCAGCTATTTGCGGAATATGCCCAAAGGGACCTTCATATGCACTCGTATAGTTCTCTGCTTACCACTGGAACAGCCCTAGCCCTAATTTCCTGATACGGACTTTCCCGTGACAGCCAATCATCGCTGAGTCATCCGCAATCCGGACCGTTAATTGGCTGTAGCTTCAGCCAATCAGCGGCCACCGGGCGGAAGCGGCTTCCAATCTTCGCCAACTTCAATCCTCGAACCGGACTGACACTACCCAACCTCCCCTCTACTCCCCCCCCCATTCCACCCTACACCCCGGGACAATGTTCCTTCAACGCACCGCCTCCGCCCTCGCGCGGCGCACTCCTGCTCGCGCCATTGCTGTCGCTCGCCCTTTCTCCTCGTCCATCGTGCGCAGTACGTGACCCTTTACCCCGGTGGCATGATCCGACATCCCCCCGACCTCGGCCTTCACATACTCTCTCAGAGCTCAATGAGCTCGGGGGAGACAAGAACTCGAAGGCTACATGGGTTCTTCTTAGTGTCATCACCAGCTAACGCGAATTATCCTCGAACAGACAACGCGAACAAGTGGACCCCCAAGGATGAGGCCCCCATCCGTCAGTTCGATGGTCAGTACCGATCCCACCAATTCGCGCCCAATTGCCCGACTGTGCCTTTCCCTCCAGAGTCAGGATGTCACAAACTATCCGAATCTTGCCATCTACGCCACTGAGTGGTGTTGGAAGTTGTGGACGTGAATTGTGCATCTCACTTCGACGGAAAGACACAGACAGGAGTTGCCCGCAACACGCATCAGAATCCAATTGGGACCAAATAACTAATATCCACTCGCGAATCAACAGAGATCAAGTCTGAGGATGACCTGATGCCCCCCGGTGCCAAGCCCGGTACCATCCCTACCGACTTCAACCAGGCCACCGGTCTTGAGCGTCTGGAGCTCATCGGAAAGATGCAGGGCATCGACATCTTCGATATGCGTCCCCTGGATGCCTCCCGCAAGGGTATGTGAGCTTCATAGCGCGGTTGTTATGTCAGAAGGCTATAATTTGCCGCACAACATCCTGGCAAATATGGCGTGAGTCAAGCGTACTAATCCGCGATCTTTTTCGGCTATAGGAACAATCGACAACCCCATTATGGTTAACGGTGCTGGTGACGAGCAATACGCCGGTTGCACCGGTTACCCCGTCGACTCTCACCAGGTTAACTGGCTGACCGTATGTCAAACCCGAGCATCAAAACACCATTTGCAGCACAGCTAATAAGAACGCGTATCAGGTCTCCCGCGAGCGCCCCATCGAGCGCTGCAACGAGTGCGGCAACGTCGTCAAGCTGAACTACATTGGACCTGAGGAGGACGCCCACTCTCGTATGTTTCCCTAGCCCCCTTTGTTTACTATCAAGTTTGGATGTTCATACTAATATCTGATGTTAGACGACCACGACCACGACCACGGTCACCACCACCCCCCTCACGTCGAGCCCAAGACCTTTGCCGACTACGTCAAGCCCGAGTACTGGTACCGGTAAATCTGTGTTGCGCGAAAATCTTTGATACATGGTCAACGTGCGAGCTTGTATGTGTGTGTCTGTATCAGTTCTATCTTTGGCTTGTTTCCTGCCGTCTCTTTTGTAGAATAGTTCTCAAGTGGTTGAAATTGAGAGTGCCTATTGGGGTGTATTTTTGACTTATTATTTATCTTGGATTCTCTGGGTGATGCAGCTCGGAAAGTGTTGTCTCCGAGTCCTCAAGTCTAGACAAAGACCTCGGGATGTAGACCTCTTTACTGACATGCTCTAATATACAACACTTGTATGGATGGACAGCTGAAGGATAATATTTAAATTTCATATTGATCATATATCATGATACCACTACATAGTGGTAATTTCCATAGCCTGTGCACATGTACACTGACGTCTTCGATAGTTAATCTTCGAGTTGGAGACAGACCTCGGGACAACCAGTACAACATTCCATCACAAACCATGCTATAGGGAGACATCAAATTCTATCATGGAAACAAGTGATGTTTTCCTTTACGTTTAAGGAACAGAAACAGATACTAGATGACAATGCGGTTAAATTTGAACGCAAAAGTGCGAAAATAAAGTTGCACGTCAACTTTTGCAACGCTGCTAAAAATTTGAAGCTTTTGCTATCCCCTTCACGATCGCGAGATCAGGATAGTCCCTTTATGCAATGCGTAAACAAGAACATGAACAGGGTAGTACATATATATAGACAATAGTCAAAACAGAGTAGGCATATTGAAAATACGCCTAGAAACGGCGCAAACAGTGGGCCCCGAGCACGAGTGTCAGTCGCCATTCCTTTACCGACCGACGAAATGCAGCTCCAGGTATCTCAGAGGCGGGTAAACAACCGCAGCCCAAGAAAATCCAACATAATTACCCATCTGTATGAAAGAAAATGCAGGTTAGCAATCGCAGCCGAAAGGGGAAAAGGGGAGGTACTAGACGGGATTGAAAGCTTACATCGGCACCATACTCTCCTACCAGCTTGGCAAGAGGACCAATATACCACACCTGAGCCATGCATAGAACGGCGCCGACCCAACCAACGACGAAGGCGATGAAGCTGGCGATTCCGATAGGGAGCTTGGACGGGTCTCGCCACGCAGCCCAATTATAGCCTGTTCGGAACCGGAAGATCAGGAACTCTTCGAGGATGATAGCGGTCCAGATCGCAACCCAGTAGCCCATCAATGCCAAGAAGTTCGTGAAGATCTCTGAGAGATAGCTGCGGCCGACTAGTGCGCAGACTGTGTAGATGATAACTCCGACTGTGTTCCAAATGACGCGGGGGACCTTCTCGGCGTAGCGACCCAGGATTTGGAAATCGACACCCGCGGAATAGGTTGGCGCAACAGTATTGGCAATAAGGCCAAGAGCGATGACGACAGAGCAAAACTTGCCGAAACCATGAAGAGGTCCAAAACCTTCGACAATGAGGGCACCTTGGCCGGCATTGTAGGCGGCCGCATACTCAGGATAGGCATTGATGCCGGAAGCAAGACCGATGCCACAGACAATTGCCATGGTGAAGGAGCAGATTAGGCCAACAAGAGTGAGAGAGAAAATAGTAATGCGAGAGGTGTGTTCGGGGTAATAGACGAAGAAGTCCGCTGCAAGAGGAGCATAGGTAATTGCTGCGCTCACACAGATGGAAAAGAAGGACAGTCTTGATGAAGAATGAGTTGATTAGATATTTTTCGTGGATGAGATGTGGAGTTTGGAAATTTACCTGTTGCCAGCCACTGTGCGTGCATCACCCAGAGAGGTGGTGGACAAATCGAACTTGGAAGATGATACACCAAAAAGAATGCATATGACGATCAACTGGGGCAAGAACGCGAATCGTTCATAGTAGTGGAACACTTGAATGCCAAATGTAGCCACAACCCAGCTGATAATAGCAATAATGACAATGCCTATGGGGGGAAATATTAGCTTGATATATAACGCGAGCTTTGTATGCCTTTTCCGATACTGACCGACAGCGACGGACATGCCGCCAGGCGAGACTGCTGAAAGAATTTGGCCTCCGACGACGCAGTCAATCAAGCAGTATCCAATCATTTGGATAAGATTCAGCAAGACGATAATCTTGCTAGGCCACCAGCCCATGGAATATCTGCCGAATGCCTATTTACTTTATTAATTTTTCCTGATCCATTTTACATTGTTGCGTGCGAAGTTCGACGTACCATAGTCCGAATACCAGAGATTGGTCCCCATGTAGCCATCCAAGAAGCTACTAGGGCACCAACAAAGCAGCCAAAGACGGCACATAGGGCAGAGTCTCGGAAGCTAAGGCCATATACTGCAGGTCCTAACATCCCCAACGTCACGTTGTTGGCGGCAAGGTTGATGGATACCCAGAGCAAGAATGCCTGTAGGTACGACACCCATGATAGCTTTTTCATACGTTCATCCGATGAAACACGCTCAATTCCTCGTGCCTCGAAGTTGTATTCGACAAGCTGCTGCTCAAAAGCGCGAATCAACGAGCCCAAGCGTGTGCCGATGGGGTTACCGCGATGCGTCGGTTCAGGAGGATAGGTGCTGTCATGTTTAATATCCTGTTCATAAGAAACAGGTTCTTGTGTTTGTCGAATCGAGTCTGCTTTCTCGTCGCGCGCCGCTACGGTGGCGATTTCATTTTGGGGGGCCATGCTGTAAACCGTCAGTATCACAGGGCAATCCCAAGAGGAAAAGAGGCAGGTAATCAGAAGTGTGCATGAGGTTCTTTCGCTGGAATTATCCAGATCAAGTTCGACCGTATGATCTCAGAACAACAATGCAGATATTCATACTATGGACGAAATTCTGCACTGTCGAACACCGGTTCTCCATGCAGCTGGGTTACCACTGGGATGTACCTTGATCACTGAACAAAACCTGGCAACTTGTCTTCATGATAGCCGTCCTGAGGAGGTGAGGCGGGATGTATACTCAGGCATTCACAGGATGTTGAGGTCTGTGTCACCTTCCAGATGAGTCACTATGAAGCAAAGCGGCGATGTTAGTACATGTGTAGACCGGACGAAGTGGAGTGGCGTGTGAAAAAAAGGCGGACCCTGGGAAGCACTGGCACCAATTGGGTTTGTGATAGGGCAATGTATTCACCTGGAATTGGACTAATGGGGTCACGGTTCGAACCAGGTGTCAAATAAGATGTGACACACCGAGGACTGCAATTGTGGGGATCGTCGAATATATAAATGCGACGGGGAAGTGGTGAAGTGGCGTGGGTTGCGGAGGAGGGGAAAGAACTCGCCGCGGGGAAAGAAAAAAAAGAGAAAAAGATCGGCCGCGATCTCGGCCGGCTTCCCCGTCTCCGCTTTCAAGCTTGGAGATACTCCAACTGTTCTACTAGTACGCAGGGATCTGCACGTCATTCTATTTTGTCTTGTCCTGAGCTATTACTTGGGAGTGGGAATCATATAGTATTGATCAGGAGGAAATGAAGATGGAGAATGAGAAAAATGAAAAAAAAGGCCTGCTTCACCCGACACCCAACGCATACAACAACGCCCAGGCATCCAGAAAATAGAAGAAAAAAAGAGGTAAGGGCAGGCACAAAGACGCAAATCAAGCGCTCTGGAGGGGAAATGAACCAAAAATAAAAAAAAAACCAGTCACAATCACAATAAAAAAAAGGAGTCAAAAATCACGAAAAGAGACCAGATATCACCAACTCCATCGGCCTTGTAAAATCAATGGCTTCGGCCCTTGATGACACTTGCATCGCTCTGGAATTGCAGAATCCGGGGGGAATGCCAAATTCATAAAAGATGCATAGAAACAGATCGTCACATCATCAATGGTCATCGGATCCTCTGGTTTCAGAGGTTCTTGAAGTGCTCTTTGGCATATTGCTCGCAAGCCTGGGCGCATAAAAAGTGTTAAAATTGGAACCAAAGGAGATGGAATATTCAAGTTTGCGACTCACCTTGGCAGGTTTTCCAACTTTCTGCCCGATAACCTTCCATTTGTTTTGTTCATATTCCTTAATCGCCTCACGGAGTTTTACAGACTATGACAAGTTAGTTGACAATACGTCCAAAGCTGAAAATTCAAAGGTGGGGAGAGGAGAGAAAAAAGTGATACCTCATCTTCAGCGAATTCGGCGTAATGCATATCCTGTGACACGCGGTGTTAGTTCATCTCAGAGCAAAGGCCCAAAAATTGACATTCGAATTGATTTTAGGGCATACCTTGTACCAGTGCTTCTTCACACTGCCTTCAGTACGTGTGGGGAATGTCTACGACGCGCCATTCGACGAATATTAGCCAGAAAATTCGCATGATGGGCCATGCAGGGCGCGTGCACCTTAGCAATCTCACTCCAACTGCGACCCGCGTCGCGCATTGATTTCAACCGTTGCTCCTCCTCGGCGGTCCATGGGGTATTCGTACGACCTTTTTTCTTAGGTGTTGATTCCACCGGAGGAGGCATGGCGCCGGGATCGCCTTCGATTGAACCCCCCGCCGGATTCATCGGCGCGGCCATCATGGTGGATGGTCCGGGGCCGGGGGAAGGAGGACGTTTGCGCGATGTTGTCGGTTGCTGTTGTGGTTGCTGCTGTGGTTGCTGTGGCTGTTGTTGTTGAGGAATCGGAGCTGTGGGGATTGGGATGCCTTCGAATGTTGGTACGCGATGAAAGGGGTGAATTTGTTGTTGCGCGAGAAGATGCGGCGGCGCGCTCGTCGTAGCCGAGGTCTTGATCCGCTTGGAAGTCGGAGGGGAGCTATTAAAACGACGAAAATAGATATCAGTAATGAGCAACAGAGCAAGCCGGACCACATGAATAACGCAAAACATAAAACGCGACCCAGCGCCAGTACCAGTCCAGCCCAGGTCTCTCTCCCGCGGAGCAGAGATCACAGACGAGGGACTTACGACATGGTGAAGGACACACGCGGTTCTCAATCACGCTGTGTCGATTCATCTGTACATACACAAAGGCCGCGCCGGGGGTTAGCAGATTTGCTATAGGCGCGCCTTGGAGGGGGGTCAACTTTCTGGGAAGACAGGCCTCGTTACACTAAGAATGACACAGGCGCATCCCAGACAGACCCAGATCGGACCAGTGAACAAAAATAAGAATAATAAAAGGTTTCGGGAACACCGATCGGAGCATTTAGCTCTTAATTCAGGGGAATAAGGGAAGGAATATGAGAAGAGAAGGGTAGTGAGAACTAGACCGGGGGGTGGGGAGGAGGAGGTAGATGTGGACGTGTACGGGGGAG
>KB644801.1:3652-39473 GCA_000347475.1 Penicillium paxilli ATCC 26601
CCCTCACCCTTGTCCACTTTTTTTTTTTTTTTTCTTTCTTTTTGGGTGCTTTTCTTTGGCCACTGAGCACACAACTGGGGACTCTTGGGTACTCTTGGGTACTCTTTTCCTCTCTCTCTCTCTCTCTACTCCTCCGAGTCCTTTCTCCCCTCTACGTACCCGCCCCTCTCTTCCCTCCACGGCCTAACGGTCGAGCAAGACCCGTGCTCCACTTCTCAGCTGTTGCAAATTTTTAACCACCCCCCCAATTTTCTATAATTATTTTTGGGGAGGGGCAAAAATCTGTTTTTTTTTTTCTTGAGATTATTCCAGTTTCATTGGACTGGAGGTCACAAGTAAGAACTTGCAGGAACTTGAAGCAACTTGATTGGATTTGAACAAGGAATTAAACGATTTTTCTTTTCCTTTGAGTTCCGAAATTGGAGACATTTGTTTGCCTGAGGCTCTGACAGTCTTGAGGTTTTGAGGTTCGAGTTTTTTTTTTTTTTTTTCTCTCCACAGCTGCAGGTACGGATGTGCCTAGTATAGCAGATCTATACTCTACTTTATACTCTCACACTTGCACTTACACTTATACTTACACTTACTGTCCTGGACTACTACTGACTACTGTATATTATACAATCTATACAGTATAGTATAGTGTATAGTGATAGTGAAGTGATAGTGAGTGGTGTACAGTACAGTATTGGACTATATTGTGACTATTCGCACCTTCCGTTTGCGTTTTCTCAACCTCGTTCCTTCTACTACTGTGTCTGCTCTTTCCTTACTTCTGCTGTGCCTGCTCTTTCCTTACTATTTCTACTTCCCAAGTTGTTCCTTCCTTCTGTTATCCACTTTCCACTCTTTCCACTCTTTCCACTGCCGTTTTCGGCCAACCTCACCACTACCCTAACCACTGTCACTGTCACTTACCAAACTGCTGCCACTTCCACTTCCACTTCTTCTCTCTTTCCATGGTTGTCCGCTCATCCCGCACCTTTCAACTTCCCACTCACCCCCACTACACACACCTTCTGACAATTGACCTCAACCTCAACCTTGACTTGACTTGACTTGACTCTTTGACTTTTGGATCTTTCAACTTTTGGTCTTTGGTCTCTTTCACTCCTCTCTTCCCCTCCTGCTCTTGCACCCATTTCTTGTTCCGAGGGTCCAACAACGCTCATCCTCTCGGCTCCCATCTTTGGTTTGGTTCATCATTTTGTCATCGCTCATCCGGCTCTCGGTTCCACCTCCGTCTTGATGAGTGCATCGACGTTCGCCGACGCCTCTCTTTCGCGCGAAGCACAGAGGTTCGTAGTTTCTATCTCTATCTTCCTGTCCAGCTAGGCTTTGCTTATCCTTCACCTCTCTTTGTTGGAGAACCCCTGCCTTGGCCTTTGATCTCTCTCTCTCTCAATATCCTCCATTTTTGGCCTCTTTTCCACCCTCTCTACTCTACCTTGACTGGGTCGCAACTCTTACTCGGTGGTCCAGGAATCCCACTGACCATGTTGTCCAACAACAGTTCTGACTTTGACCTGACCATTCGCCAGCAGCCCGACCGGGCGCGCGTGGCCGGGGGCAAGGAGAAAGGTACGTTCTACTTCTTGCTTTTTCCTTTCTCCTCGCATCTCGCATTGATCTGCCCAAGCTCGCACGTTCCAGCTCTCTCTCCCCTCATTTTCCCATCTCCAGGTGGGGTTGTTGGGTTGAGTTGGGCCTGGATCTGGATCTGAGTCTGGATTCGGTCCTGGATCTGCGTCGCGGGCAGTGCCAGTGCCAGTGTCAGTGCCGACTGGAGAAGCTTCCTCGAGATTCTAACCAGGCTCTTCGTTTTTGTCTTGCAGAACGCAAACCTATCGATCCTCCGCCGATCGTTCAGCTTCGAGTGCGACAAGAAGACTCTTACTTAGCACAGTAAGTGGCAGCGACCCAATTCCTTCCCGTTGTGCGCCGTTCGGCAGTGCGGCCGTGTGTGGGCGGGTGATTGTGCGTGCGTTTGTGGTCAATGGTCGCTGATCTCCCCGCGCTTTGCGCTTCCAGACACTACCTTCAAAGCCCTTATTATTTCATGACATGCAGTCTGTACGATGCTTCAGATGATCGTCCAGTGCCCGTCGCACCTTCAACTGCTTTGGCAGGAACTCTGGTCTCGTCCCTTCACCGTCTAAAAGACGTGGACAACAGTGGTAAGTGGTCAAACTTGACTCGACTCAACTCATCCTCTGGAACAAGACCAGCAAGCTAACCAACCCCCAGATGGCGGATTCTTTGTCTTCGGAGATCTGTCAGTGAAGATCGAGGGTGAGTTTCGTCTCAAGTTCACCTTGTACGAAATGCGCAAGTAAGTGATCACGCGAGCGGTCGGATCGAAGTCTCAATGCAGAGAACACAGGGGACAGAGAACTGATTGGATTCCCTCTAGGCAAAATGTGGTCTACCTGAAAACCAGCATCTCAGATAGATTCAGAGGTAAGAAAGAAATCCACAAGCGGCGTCCTCTCTCAAGGTCGCAACCGTACTCAGGTGCTGATGAACTGCAGTGTGTCCTCCCAAGAACTTCCCCGGGATGATGGAATCTACCTTCCTTTCGCGCTCGTTTGCAGACCAGGGTGTCAAGCTGCGCATTCGCAAGGAGCCTCGCACAATGATGTAAGTTGATGACCTATACTTCATGGGGAAGACGGCTAGGCTAACGTCACCCTTCAAGGAAACGTTCGGCTCCTCGACCGGATGAGTTCCCACAAGCCCTTCCCCCTCGATCGCCAGATCGTCAGCCCGTCCAAGGAATGCCTCCTGTGACAGGATTCAGTGGCTATCCAGCAGCGACGACGAGGACAGATTATGGCTACTACCAGCCTCCCGTGAAGCGTCACCGCACCTCAATCGACTACGGTCGACAGAGCATTTACGAGGACAATCGAATGGCTCGCCAAATGGATGCGTACGGCCAACCCGCGCCTATCTACGCAAGCCAGCCTGGATCTTACCAAACTCCGACGATGGGCGCCTATTCAGGTAGTCAAGTGATCCCAGACTACTCGGTGGTTCGTTCTCCCCCCGCAGAACCTTTGACCGCACCCGAAGAACCTCTTCCGACTAACGACCATCCCCTTCAGATGTACCCTGGAATGCAGCCATCGGCTCCGCTTTCTCAAATCCCTGATCCCTCCGGCCAAGTGCGCTCTAGTCAGAATGCGGCTGTGGGACAGTTGATGGCGATGAACCAGCCTGGGACACCTGTACGGCACCCCTCTTCAAATCAGTGAGTGTGATGGGGAATACCCTGGCTAAATTTTCTTTTCTTCTGGAGGTGTAAAGTCCCCGGATTCCACGGGAGCCATGATGGCTCAGGGATACCCCCGGTCCGCATACCCGACGAGTTCTACCATCCTCCCTCCGCTACAACGGAATCGCAATTACCCGAATAATGGCAGTCCTCGAGAATACTACGATGCGGGTGTGACGGGCTCTCCCTCGGCCACTCCGATTCTTCCTTCTCAGATGGCCCCCGAGGGCACCGCGGCCGGCTCTGCGGATCTTAAGTTCGAACACCCGGGCTCTGCACATGGAACTCCTCAATGATGATTGAGCCTTGGCTTTTGATAATGCTTTTGCTTCCATCTTTTCTCTTCTTTGCCTGACGTTGACCTGGATGGTCGGTCCTCTTGGCTTGTCTTCACTGTGTGATACACCATGACTCTTTTGTTTCTCTCTGGCTCTCTTTTTTTTCTGTCTGTCTGGATAGACCGGGGTGTTAGATATCACGTTTTGTTTTTGTTTACATTGGGTACGGTTGTCTTTGGCTGGGTGGTGGCTATTTGATGTTTCTTCTTTCTTTTGACGCTGGTCTTGTTCTTTGTTGTTTTATTTTACCCCAGGCGCAGGTAGAGGACGGACAGTATTATACTCCCTATATTCTTTTTAAACAAAAAAAGTGTTCTACTATTATTCCCCTTGGTCCAGATCACCAGCTGTCTGGTATATAACCTATTAAACTGCAATACTCAGCACCAACTGCCCACTGGCAGGTGCCCAGGTGTATCCTTCTCTCAGGCTCCTTTTGGCAGTTGCGGTAATTCAAGGCTGCAGCATGGTGGCTCCTTCCCTGTGGTTACTACTACATTCGCTCCTTCCTCAACATGCTGGTGTTTGGCCTCACTTCACTTCTACTTCTGTCTTGCCTTTTCCCTTTCATTCCTCTCTTCTCCTTTCTCCGTTCTCCTTTCACCTTTCATCTTTTACTGCATTCGCAATATGGACTCACCAGCATATCCCTTCACGAATCTCGATGTCACCTGCACCTGGACAGGAGACCCCCGTCAAGATGTAGATGTGCTTGTTACTGTTGATGTATGTCGGAATCACTATGGAAGCTGATTGGTCGAATGTGACTACTGACCTGCTTGTATACAATCAGATTTGGTGTACTCCGGAAGCTCGATTAACTGTTCTGGATACACGCAATCCAGCCACCTCTCGTGTGAAAGAATTCGCTCTCGTTCCCAAGACGGAGAAGAAGGTCCATATACTAGAGCCCGACCACGAATCCAACACCGATCCCCAGCTCCTGTCAGATCCAGAGCCCGAGCCCGAGCCAGATCCACCGCTAGACCCAAAGCCAGCGGATGCCTCGCCTGTACCCTCTGTCATTCTCACACTCTCTCCTCCTCCCAGCGTGACAGTCCCTTCATACGCGCAGTATCAACCAGTGACGCCTGGAAGAGAGGATTGTAGTCTGGTGACCCGGGGCCCAACCAGTTCTTTAGCTGCTACCCCTGGTCGAGAGTCGTCAAACCCGAGCATTCTAAGTAGCCCCGGCTCTCTTCCTGACCCAGAGAGCCTAGCAAATGACTCCGACTCGGAAAGCATCATTATCCAGAAAAATCTGCATCAGGATACGTTTCTCGGTGGTAACATACTCCCCGACCCTTTCTTTCTCGGCCTGCCAGTGTCCTTGAAGTCTTCTCCCCTTCAGGACGAACAGAGCCCAGCCGGGCAACAAGATGGAGGACCGGAGGGCAGAAACATACTCGTTCCACGCAAAAGATCCGCGAAGGCCGCCTCATTGCCTGATTCAGTAACAGACTCGGAGAGAGGCTATGGGAAGAAATCCTCATTGACTTCGCCCGGCAAAGAGTCTCGCCCCCGCGGCCCACGCAGTATGATTCCTCGCCCACGACTGAAAAGCCTCAGCAGTCATGAGCCATCTCCATGCGACCCCAGCAAGATCCCACTGCCTCGAGATTCTGTTCCTGTTCTGGAAGCCGATTTCCGCCGATTCGAGAAAGACATCTCGCCTTTATTCAAAGAGAATAGCAAAGACAGCTCGGTCGAGTGGATGTCAAAGCGCAGCCCTGGCAGTTACCTGGAAGTTCCCTCTCCTGTCACACCTTCTAAAACCGGTCGCAAGGCACGAGGTGAAGATGGTCGGAGCTCCATTGATCTGGAGAAGATTTCTACGGTTGCAGTCGTTGGGAGCCCGTGCGACTTCACTGGACTGCCGGGTGAATCAGACAAATCGTCGTCGACGAGCAGCTCTGGGCAGCATGGGGGAGTTTTTCTCGTGCAACAGCCTTGCATTCGCACCAATGAGAACCGCGCCGCAGACGACGAGAAGGAACCACGTCTGGTTTTCCTGGCTGGCAAATTTTACATATCAGCGCCATCGAATATCAAGTCTGCCATCTATCAAGCCAGAATCACCTTGTCAGTCTCGGTACAGGAGGGAAGACCCGGATGGCACGAACTCACTCTGCTGGGATTGCCGCGACTGGCACCAGATGAAAACGCCTACGTCTATTTCATGATTCCGATCGCACAGGGCGTGGAGTTTCGCACAAACCATCTGAAGCGCCACAAGCTCGTTGAGGGTTGTCTCATGGCTCAAATGTTGATCCCGTCTCGGCTAGTCATACCGTTTCGACCTTGCAATGTGAATTTCTTCGGCTACTTGAAGAACTTCAATATCCCTCAGTCGGTTCGAGCAGAGATATTGGAAGCTGTGGATGACAAAAAGGGCAACGAGGAAGGGTCGTTTCATCTGGTCCGGTACCATGCCATCTGTTCTATCAGCCAGATACAGGCCGACTTTTGGGCTGAACGATGTGGCCTCTGGGTTTATATTTCCGGAGGACCGAAAGGACAATTCTTTTGCCCGATCCAGGACGGTAGTCACGTTATTTCTCTCGAGAATCCAGACAATGAGGTCGGCGTGTCAGCGGTGGAGATTTTGTGCTCCCGCTCAATGCTGGAGAAGTTCATCATCAGTTGGGACATCAAAGTCAGTACCAAATCACCAATCTGGATGCCGCGGATCAGAGCGAGCGAAGAATATGGCACAGAGGAAGAGCTACGGGATGATTTCATGGAAATGGAGACACGCGGCATGCTGCAGACTTCTCAAAGTGAAGAAAGTCAGGAGAAGCCGGAGTTGCAAGAGCCAGAAATACAGCCCTCTCTATCCCCTGATACACCGGCGCCTGAAGTCGTTTGCCATCGTTGGAGAACATTTTTTCGCACATCCCTTTGGCTCCTTATTGGCATGGCCATCTTTCGTGTCTACTGGGGGGTCTTGGAAAGCCTTTGTCTGGAAGAGCGGATCCCGGAGATATTGTGTCTGAAGGGGTATAAGAGAAGTGATATTCCCCAGCTGGAGGATGAGTTGCCATTGCAAATGCCAGTTGTGCCGAGCTATCCGGAAGAAATAGTTTCGAGTTCGGAGGCAGTGCAAGTGCAAGTGCAGATCAATTACTGGGAAGGAGATACGGTCGGGGAGAAAGATGAAGAAAAGGAGACTAGCAATGCGTCTGATAATCGACGAGTGCCTCTGCGGGACCGAGTTGATTACCTCTTGGGCTGGCGAGGACCTGTAAGAGATGCGTAACGTGGATGGGGTTCCTGTTTATCGCGAGACATCAACTGTACGGAGTAGGGAGTAGTGGTTGATGTAATGGTACCATAGGAAGCTGGTTTATGAGAAGTCGTTAACTTGATTCTTTCGAACCTTCCAGCATCGTATCCACTCGAAAATTCCGTGATGTACATACGTAGCGGACCTTGGGAGCATGCAATCCGAGTCCCAGTCCGAGTCCAGGTGCTTGAATGCTGCAAGTCACATGGATCAAGATCTAACAAGATTGTGATTCTCAGGGGAGATTCGTCACCAGGAGTAAAGTACTTGCACAAGCATGCATATGCAATAAACTGGGACCTGCACGCCGTACGTCATTCAATAGTTTAGCATCAATTGAAAATCGTCCCCTGATTTGATTTGCCAATTCAGCGTTATCCTTGAATCCACAGAGCTCGATGATCTTCAACCGAGTCGCCACAGTGGAGATCGATAGTTGAATTGCACCGCCAACCCGCATAAACCGAAACGTGTGTTAACGCACCCGGGGGCGTAGAACTTGAACTCGTTTTTGTGACTTTTTCAGTCAACTCCGTACTTTACTCCGTATTGACGTGGGGATCGACATGCCTAGTACGGCTACGGCGTTCTACTTGGCTCTGGTAGTGTTGAAGATCCCCTTCCCACAGACCTTAACATCAAACTTTCCCCCTTTTTGGTCCAAGCTTGCGGCTAGATCGTCGATCGTTAACCATGGACGAGAGTGAATAATGATGCTCATCCCCTTTCGCCTGGGGCATACAACTTCGTACATAATCAAGGTTGATCTACGGAGTAAATGCTTTAAATAGTGTATGAGCACGCGGGACGTTGTTCGGATCTGATAGACTATTTCCCCCGCTGATTTCGTTTACTTTTACTCTTCTCCTCTCCTCTCCTGTCCTTTCCTGTCCTGTCCTACTTCTACTTCTATTTCTACTATTGTTCTACATAGTACAATCCTTGAAGGTGCTAGGAGTATGACTATACTTCGAGATTTGGCTCGGGTAGCGTTCGTGGCTAGCCTCGTGCCTTACTCCCTTGCAAAGTTCGAGTTTCCATCACACTTTAATGAAACGAAGTATGGAAAGGCAAATGTTTCTGCTTCACAAGATATCTATTCCGTGCAATTCGCGGCTATCTCGAAACATGACGGCAAAAGTAACGGAGAGGTAAGAGTATCGTCACCACGAACAGCCCCGATACTTGCAACCCCACACGATCAAATTATCCCAGAACTTCCAAGTACCAAGCTAACCTTACTTCTTCTCCTATCCAACAGGGCTACGGAAGCACCAAAGCACCCTCAGGAGCCGAATACACCTCATTCCAAATAAACCCAGACGGCCCCGAAGAAATGCCCGCCTTCATAACCAAAGACCTAAACAAATCCACAATCGAACACATCTACATCGTCCTACACGGCAAACTCCGCAACGGAAACGAATACTGGTCCATCTTCGACAACGCAATCAAAAAGGCCCGAGAAGATAACTACCCAGCAACAGATCGCGAAATGGCCGTCCTAGCCCCGCAATTCTTCTCCAAGAAGGAAGACCCGGGTCAATATACCAGTCACCAGTTAGCTTGGGATGATCTTAACGCATGGGAACCTGGTGCTCAGGCTATTCACCCCACCAACACAACGCTTACATCCTTCGATGCTATCGATGGCCTGATCAAGATTTACGCGGATAAGAGTCAATACCCTCGTCTGGCGAATCTGACTGTTGTCGGACACGGCGGTGGTGGTCAATTAGCGCAGCGATACTCGGCTCTCGCGCAGGATCCACCGGATCATGTTCACGTCCGGTATATTCACGGTGACCCATCATCATGTATCTATTTCACAGAGGACAGACCAATCCTCCACGAAGCAGACGTCTCCGATCAACCCTGTCACTCGCAGAATATCTGGCGCTACGGCTTCGACGAGTTCCCCGGAACAAGCGGGAAAAAGCTTACCCCGAAGGAATATTTCAAGCAATACTTGACTCGAGATATTATTTCTATCGTGGGTATGAACGATACGAAGAGTTCAGGTGATACGAGCTGCATGGCGCAGGTACAGGGTGGAACGAAGAGGCGGAGTAGAAATCTGATTTGGTTCCGGTATATCAACACGCTTGCGCGAACCGATGAAGATCTCGATGGGTTTCCGGGGGAATTTCACGATTTGCCGGATTGGAGTGATGTTGTTGGTGGGAAGAGTTTGATTAGACTTGTTGCTGTTGAGGGGGTTGCGCATGATGCGGAGGATTTGTTTATGGGGGACTTGGGGCGTCAGGCGTTGTTTAATCATGGGGATGTTGATGAAGGGTGGAGGCCTGGTAAGGAGGGCCAGGATGAGTATTTTTGAGAGCAGCAAGGTTCAAATTTCATTGAAAGGAAGCTCAAATAGAGTAGATTAGACCAGTTATGTATAGAAGGCTGGTGTTTTGTATAGATATTAGCTTTATGGATAGCTAATTAGATTTGGTTATGGGCTTCTTTTAATGGCTTGGCAATTCAAATGCTCTGTATCCTTCAAGTTTTTGGAATCAAGGAGTTTTGGCTCGGAAATGCTACTAATTGACCAGGTGTGCTGCTTTCTTCGAAAATTCAACTTATCTCATAGTATTTGCCCAGTACTGGTCCTAGACCGAGAGGAACCTTAGAATCGGATGATGCTTGGGCTCATGGATGATGATTTACAAATAGCTATTGGTCATTGGCTTGAACATCATGATAGTACGCTTCAACAAGGCTCATTCCCACCGTTTCAGGGGCTGCCAGTAGAATTTGGTTTCCACCTCGGGACTTGGATTCGGCCTGTCTGATTGGTAACTTGGAACTGGCCACATACATATTGACATTGGCATACTCATTCATAAAGTTTTGCAGATTTCGAGTAATCAAGATCTCGAGTCCCGGCCGGGAGGGAACTGGTCGTACGGACGGTCGGCAGTGAAGACAGGGGGTCCAACGTAGTCCTTCAGGGAGTCCTTGCCAATGTCGAGAGTATGGGGCGCCGCTTTCACTCCTTCTGTATTAACAAGTTTGGTACCTAGTGTTGTTCGTTGTCGATCATTGTGGGAGATGTTGGTATGATTCATGGATGGCCTGTATAAGCACGCCTTGATTCGTGTGTGTTGCAGTCTTTGGAGGCCTGGAGATCTAAGATGAGTCGAAAATAGTCGCTGCTTTGAATCCCCCTCAAACGCTCTTGAATTACCTTAGAGCACTTCGATTGAGTGGTTGAGATCCTTGAAAGTAAAGTTGCCGATTCATTTCTAGGAGATAGTACGAATTACATTTTCATTACAAAGTTTTTAATTGAGTACTACCTAGTACTGACATATCCCAGACTCGGAAGTCGAACAACTAATGTTCATATAGGCATCTCGCTCTCTGAAGAGTTTTCTTCTAGTCCTATTCATAGATTGTTGTAGGGTGGTCGTCAAATGCACATGTGGCTTCGGACTGGAGTTCAAGGGGAAGGATCTTCGCCTGGGTGTGGGGTCGGCCTTGAAGTATAGCTCGCACTCCAATCTTATACTAGAGACTTGCATCGTCGAGAAGCTGGAAGCAGACTTCATCAAGTTACTGATTTTCCACAAGCTATAATGAAAGTGCTCGCTTCTTGAACGTGAAAAAAAGTTGCGTTGCTCGAAGGTTGCGGCAATGAATGCTAAGATTATCCTTGGATGCATTCTGCAGCCCCTATATCTTCCACAAACAATCGAAACCTGACCTTAGCGATCCACCTTCGAGTGGATGGAGCAGGTTCAGCATTCCAGACCTTGAGTGCCCATTTGGAAAGATCTGCACGATCCTTACGCCTCTCAGGTTCAATAGCAAGGTCCCATTCGTTCCAAATCCCAACCAGGGGTATCTCTGCCACTTCATCATCGGTGTCATCAAGAGCATATTCGGGGAATCCTCACCTCCTCCAGTTGGCTGTAACCTCTATCAAATGAAGCTCGAGTCTCATCTCACTTGAGAACGCTAAGTTGACCGAAGAACGTATAAAGAGGGACTCCCTCTCTAGGTGAAGTCGTGCCATTCATGAGACGAATTCCGGGAACACGTGGAAGGACAATGTGGGTAACGTAGACCCGGGGACAAACCCTTGCAGATTCTGTATATCCTCTTCCATTGCAAGAAGAGCGGGCTTAATAGTCAAGCCTTGTTCATGAAATGCCTAATAGCTTTGATCTCAAGATGTGCAACCAAAGTGGCTTGTTTGGCACGCTCTTCCAGTCGGAAAACTTCGGTGCGCTGCTTTCAAGTTGCGGGGAGCTTGTAACTAACTCAACACACATGTATGCCTCCTGACCCTCACCGCCGGATTTGCTTCACTCCGGAAAAGAGAATTTGCAACTGCAAACAAGGATCCTATTCCGATTTGCACGTCAAAATCGTCTGCCTGTGGTTTTATGATGAGAGAACTCAGCAACAAGTGCCAGGTCCGTGAGTGCAGGCTCCTCGAAAGTGAAGCGCGTACCTGGTGCATAATTTGGAGGAGGAAGGAATCCCATTTCAGTCATGATGGCTACAGTCTGGCTATCATGAGAAAGAATTAGCGAGTCCTACACGCTTCTGGGGGAATGAACCCGACGGATGATTGTACACCTAGGTAATCGTGGCCCGTAGACGCAGGTCGTTCAAGTTGGTGCCTTTTGCAGTTCGCTACTCCCGGCACGACAAAAGAGCAACTTGCGGCCTCCAACTTGTAGTTGTCCAAATGTTTGTTTACTCCAGCCCCAGAGGAAACTTCAACTGATCTAATCCTTCGATGTCAATTCGGTCCCTTTGATTTGTGAATTTCGTGGGAAAATCCATGTTTGATGTAGCCGTACTTGAGGTTTGAGCTCATCCAAGTATGGATGAAGTACAATAGATAGCTTTCCGGTGTTGGAGGCGGGACAGGTCAATCAGTTTGCCAAGGCTCTTCGACTGTGACGATTGATACTAGTATCTTATTGACGCGATATAGCTGATATTGTAGTTCTTGGGCCAGCGGTGAACTTATACTAAAGTCATCAGCATTCAATTCTCTAGCTGACATTATTCATAGACACATGTCTCTTGAACGAGCGTAGTAGTATTAGTAAGAAATCACTCTATATCACGAAGACTCCGAGTCCAATGATTTTCTTTCTGGCGTTGTAGATATAAATCATGTTGGCTTCAATCATCCGACGACGCATCCTCTCCACTGCCCAGGTGAGGGCTGCTCATGTTATCGAACTCATTGATTATGACCGTTAGCGAGAGGCAATTGATGCACAGAGAACTGGAGGGTGGTAGAAAATCCGAGAAAAATATGGGGAAAAAAGCAGTTGGGGCAGAAGAGTGAATGTGAAAAATTCTTGAATGTCAAGCAGTAGTACCTAACTAGGTAGGTACGTAAGAAGAAAGGAAGTAGCTACCCTATATCTACGCCAGTCTTTTTTCTTGAATTTCAAGAACATTCTAAAACTTAACCACAACCACATTCAAACCAATCATATCAGAATCGATTGAACTTTGGGCATTCGAAGAGTGAAATTGTCAAACAACCATCGCCATCAAGAAGAGGAAAGGAGACCCCAAAAGCGAGCTGTCCAACACCGAGAGTTCACGGAAAGCGCATGGATCCTTTGGGAATGCATACCGAGCAAGGATATGCGCGCTGCCCACCTGTTTGATTACATGCATGGACAAGACACGATGAACTCCATTTCCGGCGAAAAACAGCAACCAGAACTGCTCAGGGCAAGGAATGGGCTTTTCTATAGCCTAGAAGTAGAGGATATCTTTGACGCTGGCAAAATTGCGATTGTACCAGACGTTTCCAGCCATCCATATTTGGATGAGCTGGAAGGTTGGCTTGGTAGTGAACCCAGAGACTACTATCGGCTCAATTTCATCGAGCCTTCATGGAAAGACCTGGATAAACCGATCACACACCGTTTGAATCAAATAAATCGCTAAGTCGACAATCCGAGGCTTCAATTCCACTCTGCGTTCCGGCCCGCAGCCCGCTACCTGTATTTCCACTATTGCGCGCAGGTTCTGCGTTGTGCCTGGCAGCGAAATGAACAGGGCCAAACCTACGAGGCCAGAGATTTTGTGCAAGCTGAGAATGACCTGGAGGCCATGTTGGGCAACACCAGTGAGATACATCCCTAAGAATATGCATTTGGCCCTAGTCGAGAAAATGGGACATAACTACGAGTCCCTGATGAAAGGCGCCGGCCCCAACAAATTGGGAGACGCATATAGTACGTTACTCGAAGCAGTTGCAAACCAGGTCAAAGCAAAGCACCGCAGAGGAGAGATCAAGGGCCTTTGTGAGGAAGGGGTTCGCACAGTTGGAAGGGGCGTTTGTGCATGATTCGTTCAATGAAGAAGCCTTCAGCGAGGAGTTTCAAGTTAGTATGACTCTGACTAGCTAGGTAGTAGCTGGAAACTTGAAAAGAAACAGGGATTTAGGTACTAGTATTTCAGCCCAATTGCTCATGTATTATTATTGGATACTAGTATCTCGTGTATTATTATATTGCTTATGGTTAGATTTACCCGACTGCCCAGACTGTGGTCTCAATGATGCACATCTGACTCAGAAGTTTGACTTTGGAAGTAATTCAAAGCGCCTGTAGCTCTTCCGAAGATCTAGCGAAAGCCTGCGTAAAGGAATAACATGTATAACTAGTGTAAAAGAAGTGAAATTGGACTACAGCATGGCTAAATACTAAAACCAGACAATACTGAAGATCAGTGCACTCCTATCCTATCACGTAAGATTGCAAAGACTCAGAGGACGATTAAATCTCTTTTTTTTTGTTCAATTGCGAGGACCCAAAAGTCGACAAGAGCCAAATTGAGACCATATACGGGTCATGCCAAAGAAAACATACCCGGTATCCACTAGCTGTGCGATGCAGCAATCCTGCCCCATTATCCAGCAAGAGAGAAGTAGGCAGTAGGCAGCGCTTCTAGAGGCCATTGGGACATGAATCCCTCCCAGCTAGCTGGTTTAACCTGAGGATAATGTTCATTATCCAGATCAGAACCAAGTAGAGTCTGGCCATTAATCCAGTAGTAATAGAAAAACCTAGTCAGGCGCCCGCGCGATTAGAACCTTTTCAAAACAGAAAATAAAACAGCAGACAGAGGATAGAGCGACAACATACAGCGACATGTAACTGTACACGTCCGCGGGACTCTTCTCCCGCTTCTCGTGCATGCAGCGATACAGCTCTTCGATGGACCCTCTACTCTCCAAAGTAGGCTTGATTCCGTAGACCTTCTCAAAGGAAGCGGCGATCTCCTTAATAGTAGCTCTGCCACCGAGGACTAAAAATAATTATTCAGCAGGCAAGTCAGGACAGCATTATATTAGGGTTCTTACACTTGACAAGGCCGGTTGAGCTTGGGTCTATAGCGACCGCCGCGGTAAATTCAGCCGCATTGTCATAAGTTGTCCCTTCCATAATCTCGTCACCAGATCCCCAAAAGCGAAAGGTTTGGGATGCTGAGTCGTAGATATTGAAGAATGGACTGAAGATGGGCTCCATGAATCCTCCATCAATGTAGGCCTTGACGTGAATCATCGGGTCCTTGGGGAATAGTTCGCCGAGTTTGAGCTTGGTGTAGTCCAGTGCCCAGTCACTGGCAATGTAACGTGGTACTTCGTGCTCGTCACAAGCATCAATCAGCATCTTCTGGCCGTCTACCATGAGTTTATCATCACCGAGATAGCAGCAAACAATCACATCGCATCCCTTCGCAAAAGTAGTAATTGCATCTTTGTTGAATGCGTCTCCTTGGACGAGGGTAACTTGAGATGAGACTGTTGTGGGAACCTTGCTTGTATCACGAGCATAGCCTCGAATTTCCACATCGGGTAGCTTGAGTAGATGCGACACGAGACGCTTGGCAAATTTGCCAGTAATTCCAGCAATTCCAACGGTGATGGTCATAGTATCGAAGCGAGACAGTGAAATGGCGAGTCAAAGTGTATTCGACAAGAGGGGTTTAGAATTGAAAATACTATTCATCATCCTCAAGCATAAACGCTGCCTTTATAGTTTCAAAGATATCGATTAGGCTGTTGTACTTCATGGCTACTATCAGTAATACGGATTTGGTTTGGACTTGGACCTCCCGGGCTGGTGAGTAAGAGATCCCGGCTTTATCATCTCGGGCCCTAAACTAGCCCCGAGTCGCCACGATTTCGGGAACTACCGATTGCGCCTCGTGGCATCTCGTCCAGAAGTCAAACAGTACTTTCGAGAAAATTGAACTATCTAAGAAACGATAGCAACATTGAATCAAATAATTCACAAAAAAAAATCAAAGTTTTGCATCTGGTCTGGGGCGATAGAATTTCGATTGAAATGCCTAGGCAGATCTAGGAAGGGGTTTTCACTGGATCCAATTGTGAAATATGGAGTCTGAATTTCGGGCTTCTCTCAAGCCCGAATGAATAGTTATTTGGTTTTTACGCTACAGCACTGCGCTGCAGTGTTTCGGTGCAAAGTATTGTCCCGGCAATGTTTTGATCGCTTAGTATCTGTCGATCATTCTTGATTTTTTCGAAGTGATTACACATCCTGCTTGTGGAATTTGGTATAAAACCTCCGTATTACGAGCTTTCGACTTACTGCATTGAGCTCGACCCTCGGAGTTTTAACTTGTTCATAGCTTATCAACGCAAGCATGCCACAGCCGATTTTTGAAAAATTCGCCATTCCGGAAGGGTCTTTGGTCCTAGTCACCGGCGTGAACGGCTATGTTGCCTCGCATATCGCGAATCAGCTCCTCCATCATGGGTACAATGTCCGCGGGACCGTTCGTGACTTATCCAAAAATCAAGGGATAAAAGAACTTTTCGCAGAAAAATTCAAGAACCGCAGATTTGAACTGATCGAGGTGAAAGAAGCGGCTCGCTCCAGTGCATTTGACGATGCTATCCGAGGTAAAGGTCTTCTATGAATTGCTCTGCCTAATACCCGACTGCTGACCGGTGCGATCGATGGAACAGGTGTCTCTGGTGTGGTTCACGTTGCGACTATTTTCGGCGGCGGACAGGACATGATTGAAAGCGTGATCAAGATGAATCGAAGTCTCCTGATTACCGCATCCCAAGAACCGTCTGTGAAACGATTCGTATATACGTCCTCCTCGGAGGCGGCTGTCTTCTCATCCTTTCTCGAACATGATGAAAGTCAACAGAACGGGCAGAACAGCTGCTGAAGTCCATGGGTAAACCAGGCTGGGCCACTCTAGAAGATACTTTGAAAGCGAACATAGAGGACTTGATGTGAAATTTGAACCTACTATTGTTTTTATCAATTAATTTTGCCACCTAACAACTAGTAGATAGGAGCACCCATTACTTGGCCACTAGTGTACCGCGAGAATTCTCGGGTAGAGAATATTTTAACATTTCAAGATTTGCTGAACCTGAGTCCTTAGCCGAAGGTTTACCTAGATAGGTAGAACTTGAAGACAACCGGCGTAATACCACGAGAATCAAGATGTATTGACCTACAATTAAGTAGGATTGTCATCTATAAGATCAAATTAAATAATGAAAAATTAAATAAAAACAAATAGTAAACAAATCTCGCGATGTGTAATTGTACATTGGACCACGTAAAAGTGTCATTCACCGAATGATCATTTCGAAAATCCACTTTCCTTCTCAAGCCAGGTCTCGAAGTTTTTCATCGAAGGATTGATCACACGCAATCTCTCGATATCGGCTCCATAGCCTTCATCGTGGAACCATTTGAACATATAACCCATGTCCTTCATGGCGGCCATAAAGAGAGAGCAAATCGGTCTGAAAGCCATGGGCAGGTTGTTCCCCATTTTTCGAGAAAATATTTGTTCCATTTGATCGAAGGTCAACTCATCGCCGGCGAGTGAAATGCCCTTGCCTTTGTATTGCTCAGGGCTGAGGAATGCATCGGCACCGAAATATCCAATGTCACTGGTCGCAACAAGTTGAAGAGGCTTCCCCTTCAATGACATTTTGAAACACGTTGCAAAGACCTTTCCGAAGAAGTCTGGCGTAAGATTTTCGTAAAAGGCCGAGGGTCTCAAAATGGTCCAATCCATGCCATTGCTCTTAGAGCGATCAACAAGATGATGCTCAATATTGTGTTTCTTGACGAAGTGGGGTATCTTGGTTGGGTTGCTGTATGAACGCTCCTCGCCGCCACGGTCAACGGAGCTATACACAAAGAATCTCACATTTTGTTTGATCGCTTCATCAACCAAAGCTTTGCCCTGTATTTCTTCGGAGTTGTTTCCAATGGCAGCCTGGGATTTTCAGTCAGATTCATATTTTGAGAATAGCTCTTGGACATTCAATTTACCTGCACACTGTATACTCCCCAGATGGGGGTCGAGGACAAGGTCTGCGCTTTCTCGAAGATAGCGGCTGGGTGATCCAGGTCACCTTCGACGATTTTGATGTTGGAAGAAAGGCCCTTGAGCTTTTGGGCCGATGCGGATGTCGGATTGCGTGTCACAGCTAAGATCTCGAAAGGGGCATTGCGGGAAACAAGGCTTCTAATGAGTGAGCCCCCTTGTTTGCCCGTCGCACCTGTAATCAAGACGGCGGTCATTCTGAGCCGAGTTTGAGGGTATTTGGATTGAATAGAAATTTTAAGTAAAAGACTTTCAAAGCAAGCGAAAGAAAACTGGAGATCATTCGACTCTTATATAGTAGTTTTCCCGAGATTATAATGGACCATAATGATGACTAGCCCTGGTACAGGTTGACTCGGGATCGAAGTGCTTCGCAACTCCGAAATGAATAACCAAAGGATGGATCCCGTCAATTGTAGCCACATTCGAATTCCTCGATAACGCACTTTTTAGCTATAATATTCTCATGCGACTGGCGCGCCACTCACCAAACATTGCATCGGGACCTGTAATTGGTTCAAAGCTCCACAAATTTCTCTCCATACCCACTAACTTAATTCACTAGCGGCGCATCTTACTAACAAAACTTCTCTCGGGCTTGATTTTAATGCCGAAGGTGGATCGCTGACGAAGTACTTGATTTTGCTGTCACTGCTCTGTAAATTTGAAATGAAGTGCCTCGATCACAATGACTGAGCCTGCAGAACCTAGCAAGATCCACCCGACATCTCTCCGAAGTTGCTACCGATGCAGTCAAAAGAAGCTCCGTTGCAGCAAGAGTCAGCCCTGTGATCATTGCGAGAAAGCAGGCTCCGAGTGTAAGTTCCCAGACCCGGGACGTGCTCCTCGGCGCAAAAAAAAGGCCACTCAAAGCCGAGCTTGTGTCTCGGGTTCGGGATCTGGAAACAGAGCTTCAAATACTGGCGAAGGGTGAGAAGGACTTTTCGCCCGAGCGGGCGTTGTCTCAGACTGGTACCGTCCACCAAAAAGTCGAGGGGAGCCCAAAAGTCCAAGATGAGGCACAAGGGCCAGGCAGACTCTCGGTGAAAGGCAACTCAGCTCAATATTTTACTCATGAGATACTCGTCAATCTTGAAACCCAGGCAAGTCCATGCTTACAATTGTATTCCCGCATACAATACTATTGCCTAGGGGTCAGTTAGTACGCATTGCTAATTCTGATCACCCGTCAAAAGATAGAGGGGCTCAAAAAGACATGGAACTCATTTCCCCGATCTATCATTCTGTCGAAACTTCGCACGGCAACGATTTCCCACAACATGGAAATCAGTTCCTTTTTGGCTTCGCCTCCATAGCAAACTCCCTTGAGCCCTTCCATCCTAGCATGGCTCAAAGTCAGATACTATGGAACGTGTATGAAGAAAATGTTGCCCCAGTATTGATGATTTTTCATAAGCCTACGCTTTTCAAGTTGATCTACAAAGCAGCTTCAAACATTGGCTACATCGACCGAGAATCGGAGGCTGTGGTATTTGCCGTATATTTTGCTGCTGTAGATAGCATGGGAAGCCAGCACTCTGCAGAAATGTTGAACCGGGGTGATTCATCACTCCGACAGTACTACAAATTCGCAACGCAACAGGCGCTTGCGCGAGCAGGCTTTCCTCAGTCACGCAGTCTGATAGTTTTGCAGACTGCTGTTCTATTCCTCACTTGTCTTCGGTCTCCAAAAGATGCCGACTTTGTTTGGATTATGACAGCTGCGTTTTATAGGATGGCCCAGGGACTTGGACTTCATCAAGATGGAACCTCTTTCGGACTGAAGCCCTTTGATATCGAGATGCGCCGTCGAGTATGGTGGTATATCTACTTACTAGATACACAATCATCCGAGCTTCGGGGCATTGACACGATAATAACTGAAAATTATGACACAAAGTTGCCTCTCAACATTAACGATTCCGATATATCCCCTGAAGCAAGCGATATGCCAGTTTCACACATTGGCTTCACAGAAATGACGTTCTGCTTGACACGAATCGAAATTATATCGCGATGCCGGCGGTCTCTTTTGAAACGACACACAGAAACATACATCAACGAAAATTTGAATCAACTTAAACATAATCCGCATCTGTTAGCATTAGAAAGCGGCCTTGATGAAATAAAAAGGACTAGTGTTTTCTTACGAGAGCACTATCTCCGATTTTGTGATCTCTCAATTCCCCTGCACTGGGTAACAGCAACCATTACAAGACTCGCACTCTCTCGTTTATGGATTACAGCTCGCTTTTCACAGAGGTCAATGGCGGAGCAGCTATCATCTATTGATGACCTGTTAGAAGATCCCAATAGAGATCAGCTCTTTGGGGCCGCCATTGAGGTAGTTGATTTCGCTCTCCTTCTCGAGACAGATGCCAGGACGAGACGCTGGTCCTGGCTCTTTGCAGGCTATCCCCAATGGCAAGCCGTTGTCATTGCGCTTCTAGATCTCTGCGCACGACCGCGAGGTACTGAGACATTGCGGGCCTGGAAGGTTATTGAGGAAGCGGTAACAAACTGGAGGGAAAGGGACTTTCAGGAGTGCGGAGTCACTTTGGAGACCATCTTCAGTCTGATGGAGCGAGCTGCAAGAGCACAGGGTCGTGCCTGGAAGGCATCAAATCCTCATTGATCCACATGGTTACCTTTCTTCACCAGTTTGATCAATACTACAATAGTCTAGTGGTAGAAAGGCCGCCTCGCTACTATGGGATTCCAATTCCAAAATTTAAGATGATCGTGTTCAAGCTCTTTCTAATCTCCATTATGCTGATTGTCAAGAGTCCTTAAAAACGCTCTTGGTAAATTTCTTTGGGTTGAGCTGTTCGTAATAGTAGCAGTACCTAGGTAGTACTAGGTATTAAGATGAGGCATTTCATGAATGGAATCTCTTTGTAGTATTATGACTTGGCCTGAAGCTGTTGCCTCTGCCATGTACCGGAATTATCAGTGGGACGGCCTATAGACCTCCCCAGTCAAATACTCGCGATGAAGCAGTCGGGTCAAGTTTATTCCCGCAATACTCGACTCCTTCCACAGAATATTGATCCGGCATGTACTCAGAGATGTGGAAGAATTTCAGGAGGCACTCCTTCTTCAACACCTTCTCAGACGGCGTCAACGGGACTTGCTCCTCAATCCGAAGAGCCCGAAAGAGGGTAGGCAACTTGTACGAAGCCAGGTTTGTTGCGGCGAGGTCTTCGCGTATCCGCTTGAGGGTAACACTATCATTGTCCTGTTTTTGAACGCGCACAAGAGCGGCGACTAAGCCGCCAGCTCCGTGGTCTTTAACTGGAAGAACGTGCGCTTCGGTGATATATGGGAGATCCACGAGTTGTCTCTCTAGCTCTGGGATTGATATCGTGTATTCGTGAAAGCGAACGACTGGCTGGTTAGTTACTTCTATAGCGACACAGGTGATATAGGAATGGCCTACAGTCGGATGAAATCCTTCCGTCGAAATAATAATCATCGCCGATCCGGTGGGCTTGATCGCCTGTTTTGTAGAATCCCTCCTCATCAAAGGCAGAACGAGTAGCTGCTTCATCACCGATATAACTGCCTCTATGTAAGTAGAGAACCAGGTTACTAGTCGGAAAATGTGGTCCTGGTCTTACTGGGAAAAGCTGATTGGACTTTTGACGAGGATTTCCCCATGGTCACCGTCGGACAGCTTGACTGTTATCCCTGGAATTACTTTACCGATATAGCCCTGATTATGTTAGAAGATATTTGAAATGTTATCAAGAAGCTTGGAATGCCATGCACTTACCTGCTTATAGACTGAACCTGGTGGATTGACAATGACACCCCCAGCCATCTCGGTAATCCCGTAACCGTTGATAATAGGCATACCGGTCAAATCAGCAAAGAAGCGCCAAGTGGACGGATTCAGCATCGAGCCGCTCACGATCACCCGTTCAAGCTTCTTCGCTCCCTCGATATATTCATTCTGTTTTTCAGGTGCAAGATGGCCGATGTTGTCCTGGTAATACTCCATCAGACGTCTCAGCATCGTCGGGGAGATGGCCATTTCCGTCGCTCTTCCTTCCCTCAACACTTCCCAGAACCGAGCAGGAGTGGCTTCATTTTTCAGCATATGTAGGCTTTCGCCGATAAGCACACTGTCAATCAGGCCTGTTCCGCCCACCCAGTGCGGGGGACAGGATGCAAGATAGAGAGTCGCGGGCGTTATAGTACCTTCTTCGAAATGAAACATCTTCCGGGTGAGAACAACACCCTTTGGGGGCCCTGTTGTGCCAGATGTGAATAGAATCAGACACCCGGCTGCTTCTGGGAATGTCACTTCCTGATTGATCTCGAGATCTGTCGAGCCGGAGCTGGCCGCTATCGCGGGATCTGCTCTTCTGATTGTGATCAAAGTCACATTTTGGCGCTCGCTTCGAGCATGTTCAGTGAATGTATTGGCCAGTTCAATCGTCCTCTTATCAGTCAAGATATAGGCTGTATTGACCTTGTTCAAAAAATAGAGCGCCTCGTTTGGAGCCAGCCCCGTTGCTATCGCATCTCAGTATCATTTCATTAGACTATCTCGATCAACAAAGACTTACATAGTGGTACACATATACCCCCCAAGGCCACAATGGCAAAGAAGCTGATAATGAAGCTGTATCCACTATAGGCTAGAAATGCAATCGACCTAGCATCCTCCCGTAGACAACCCTGCTCGTCGAATGAAGCACTTGGGAGATTCTGTCGTAGGGTCTCCCGCATGTGGATAACATCACGGATCAGGTCGCTGTATGTTGCATCAACGCCATATTCGTCATAGAATGACACGTCTGGGAACTGCTTGGCTACCCTGCGAAGCTGGCTGAAAATGGTGTCATTTGGAAACCCTGACTGTGCCTGCATTTTGAATTCTTTAGCAAGAGTGAAACATTGAGAAGGAAGCCTGGAACAAGCCAGTACCTATTTCTTACAAGGCGCAATCGAGACTACTCTGTATTGATCACGTGCAATTCCCTTGTCGCTAAAGGGAATCAAAACTAGTTTTCAGCTCTTGTTGATAGTTAGTGGGTCCCGGCCAAGTTGAGTGACATCTTCAGACTGCGAAACACAAAAGCTCCAACAAATAAAACCTTTCAAATCTGGCGGGATGCACTTGGGCTCCTCCTTTGAATCATAGTCGGTGTACGAAATAAAACGAACAGGAATCAGGGTCGTGAGACGTAAAATTGCGACAATACCTTACGCACAACGTGGCCTAGCCCTAGAGTCTATGAAATCGACCCCTTGTACTCCGTATTGAGCATGGCGGTGAATTGTAAATAGCGGGTCTAAACTCTGGAAGTCTCCGGCTGCATGAACCCCTCTGGAATCTCCACACATCACGCTAAAGCAGGGGCCGTGGGGTAGTTCATGCAGAATTCGGTATACTAAATACTCCGGCTCCATACAGGGATGGAGGGTGGAGGTGTTGGGAGACATGTAACACAATTACCACTTCGTCATGGCATATTATGAATCAAGTGGGTTTGAAAAACGACAGTGTTAAATTAGAGGATTTTGGAAATTGACATGGCTTCGTCCGAGTAATTACTGGCTGAGTGATTGTCAACATACTATCCAGCCGTTTTTACGTGTTCAAACGTCTATTTACTTGCTAGTCAAATCCACGAAATTCATCACCTTCCGGCCCGTCGCACTGCGCATGAACCCGATAGCATCAGGCAAGAGCTTGAGCTCAAAAAGTTGCTCGTTGCACTCGAGTACGCAGAAAAACTGCTCGATTTCCCGCGCCAGCTCCGAATCACTGATCTTGTCAGGGCCCGAGACTCGCAGAAGACGGATTTCAAGCACGACGTTAATCCCCTGCGTATCCGTCTCGTGGTACCGCCGAATAACCTGATACTGCAGAATTCCCCAGGATTCGGTCTGGAACAAGCGCTGGACAACTGGGAATTCAAAGTACTCCCCGTACCAGTCGAAGCTGATATTTCGGTCACGGCCGTAAACACGCGCGACACGCAAGTGCGATGCATCTTCGAACCTCACTTGGGACTGGACTGATGGGGGAATGGGGTGGAGAGAGGCAACATCGCCACAAATGTAGCGAACAAGAGGGTTACGCACACGCTGTAGGGAAGTCTGGATCATGAGGCCCTTTTGACCATCTGGGAGAGGCGCTGGAGCAGTCGAAGCCGTGTGGCCCGAGTCTAGAATGGAAGAAGGGAGAATTTCCAGATGCATGAGACGATCGTCATATAAAAAGTCTTCGTAATTGTCCTGCGACGCGCTCTCAGTCATCTCACAGGTTGAGAGGCCCCATGTACCGGCCTCTGCACTCCCGATCACAGAGGAAATGGCGATTTCGGGAAATACCGATTTCAGGAACTTTCGTTGTGCGGGTGTCATGGGCTCTGATGTGTACAGCGCTTTATTGATTTGGGTCTGCAGCTTATTCTTTTGGGCGCTGGGCAATCCGGCGACGTATTGCGCCAGTTGAACCAACTGCCCTGCATCACCAGCGACGGCGTTCACGCCAAATTGCATAATCGTATCAACCACTTTTTCAACGGGCATTTCGTTTCCCGCGCAGAGCACTGTGGCGCCGGAGGCTTCGAACACCTCTGTCATGAGGTCAAGGGCGCTGGCTGATATTAGCCATGCATGATTCACCACCTCAAATCAGTTGAAAAACGCACCGGTAAAGATGTCCCACTACATGCATTGTGCATATCCAGTCACCGGGACCAAGGACACCGCAGGATCGCACCAATGAACCAAACGTGGCGCGCTGCCTACGCGTTTCAATTGAATCAGTCGCAAATCCCATAGGCAATCCTCCTGAGCCTCCGCCTGTTGTGCTGATGTATGTGCCAAGTCGATAGCCATTGCGGGGGTCCTTATCCAGAGTAAGACGTGCAATTTGTGAGTATCTGGAATGTCAGCAAAGAACAATAGAGGGCAATTCACGGGATGAAGTACAGTTTCTCTTTGGGAGTTAGAGGAAAGTCAGATAATAATTGCCCATTGTTCTCTTTTTTTCCCTTGGCGAGAGCAGAGGGAAACTCCTCTCGAGTAGGAGGATAAACAGCATCAGAGTAGAATGGATGGACACTGGCAATGGCCAGGACATCAGAGAGAGAGGTAAACTCAGTATCCATTTTGGAATCGGAACTTTGAAGATGGAAAGTCAAGGCCATCGCCGCATACACTCAAATGCGTTTGAAATCCTCACCGAACACCACTGTACTCCGTACCGAATAGATCCATCGCCGGTAAGGCGCTAGTAATCTAGGAAAATGCGCATAAAGATCAGCTTTCGCACTTCAGCTCAATCGGTGGGTCGCTTGACTAATTAGCCAAAGCAAAACCCACCTCAGAATCTGCTCTCCAGCCTAGCTATTCCCATTTGGTTCAGCTCGTGGCCGATCACACGGTAGAGAGAGTGCCACACTTCATCATTGAAGATCTGGTTCCTCCGATGTCCCGAGATCGTTCCAAGATCGATCCAAGATCAGGGCAAGATCACCACAACAGTGTGGGTCCATCTGGTCCACGTGTCTAAGCAGAGTCCCCATACAAGCTCCCGAAAAGAATTGGATAACAAGGCGTCAAGTAATTGATTCCCATGATATTAGTTTCCTAGTACAGTACGCAGAGAAGGTGGCGACCCTGATGGAGCGACTTGAATCAATTGTGAATCACACGCCCAGGAAAACTCCTCCCAACCTCGAAAGGGAGAACTCAAAATGAGCCCACCTAGAATCCCTGGTGGAGTAGTGAGTTCTGGGGGAAACAGTGGCGGGAGATGCCATGTTATAAGAAGAATGCTGATTGGTCGCATGATTTGTTTGTCCAAGCAGATCCAGCCCACTTGGAGCTATTCAGGAAGTGATGAGGATCCACCAAGATCCCTCAGCAACTCCAAGCCACTTCAGACTATCGAAACCAGCAAGGCCATGGCAATCTCCATAGAATTTCAACAGGAAAGTCATTGCCGATCATGAGTGGAAGATGCTAGCAACCTGATATTCGAGAGTACCCCGTCCAGTACACGTCATTTAATGTCTATGCAAAATCACTCTTTATACTTCTCCACTGAACAGATCCAGCCGCCACCCAGACTCAGCGCGCAAATTCGCCCTGGGCCGCTTCTCCATAGTCCGAGGCCTAGAAGCTTGCCATGTACCATCATAAAAGTGCCGATGAGAGGGTAGTGTTGTACACCGTCGCTCTCGCGCAAGAGTACCTCGTAAATGCTATGTTCGATGCGCCGCTGCACCACATAGGTCGTCTTTCCCAGCTTTAGATGAGGGTCCCGCATAGCCTCAAGTTTTGATAACCATTCATCCGGGCTGAGCTGATCACCAAAGATTATGCCAGCTCCTTTACCACTGCGGACAGGTTTGAGGATGTAGTCATCCTTGAGGGATGGCTCCTGACATTTTGAGATGAAGTGGGAGAGCTGTGGTGAGCCTGGAATAATGGTGGGTACGATGCCTCTTCGCAGAATGTTTGCTTGCCCTGGAGCGAGAACATTACGCGCGACTAAATTGTCGAGCTCTTGGATAATAATACCAAGCAATCGCTTATCATGGACGAGGAGAATGGTGCGCATGTCGTTGAAGCATCGTAGGCTGAGTTGCTGCAGCATTTGAGGCGTCATCCTAGCCAGCTCCCTCTGGTGCAGTTCCAGCCCAATCTGGTGAATTTCCTCGAGAGTTTCATTGCCGTTGTTGGCGGTACCAGCAGAACTCTCTTGTGCCAGGCAGTACAATTTATACCCACCGGGCGATTTAGGAGACTCAAGTAGCCGTAGATCAGCAGGATGGATGAGTCGTAGCTGGATCCCGAGCGATTTTGCGTAGTGGCGGTAGAGATGAATGTCATATCCAGGTTCCTCGCCCTTACAAAGGTGCAGTGGCAGATTGGGATTGTACAAACTGTTCAGTCCGTTTTTGACCTATCTTATCAGCTTTCATTCTTCATCGAGATATTTGAGTGAGGACTTACAGTCTCTGGATCTGTAACACCCTTGAGTCCGTTCCGCCCAACGCCCATATCAAGCAGTGCCTGCTGCCCATACGCCGTAACCAGAAATCCATTCATGCAGAATCGAGCGTTGATTTCACAGATGCGATAATTCTCGATTCCACCTTCCACGCCCGGCTCAAGCAGCATATCAGGTCGCCAAGATCCCGAGCAGGTTTGAAAGGGGCGAACAACACTGTCTGGTTGGGGCTCCATCCACTAGATGAATGAATAATTACAAATGCCGTCTTACTCTTGCTGAAATTAAGAAAGACTTACACGCAGCAAGTCCTCCTCGAATGGCTCAATCGGCATGCGCTCTGGAAGTCTCGCATCAGTATCCCCCCACCATCGGTTTACGATGTCGACAATCGCTATCGCCAATGCCTCGCTTAGGCCTTTCAGTTGTTTACTGTGAGCTGAAGTGCAAAGCACTGGATGCGGGGAACAAGATTCGTAGATCTGACCAGCTCTCCAGGTTTCTGGGGGGCTGTATTTGAGTATGTTAGAGTGCAGTGTGCTGATGAGTGCCTGGCGGGTCTCTGTATCAACATCTTGCGGAGAGACATGTTGCTCTCCAGGCTTGAAGGGAAGCACTATGGTGTGCAAAGCAGAAGATGGTTTCCTCATTGTATACCGACAATTGATTGATGAGGTGAGTTGGAGAAGTCTTCGAGGCAACTTCGGCTGCGAAGTCCTCAAAACTCCAACTTGACTAGTACTCACAGGTGGCCCACCTGCGCAGTGGGTCCTCTCCATCGGGCCGTGGCGTGCTGATTTCCAGGTTTTGTTGCCCTTAGTACGGTTCTTTTGTGATGGGGCGCTTGGATGGTGTTGTAATCGTTCTTTACCGTACTAGTGGATCATCTTGGCTCTTGAAGTCTGTATCCGTAAATGCCATACTATATTGACCGAAAAGCTCAATTTCCTTTCCTTGCCTCAAGCCATCATGCAGCGATTATCACGTCCCCTTCACACAGCCTCCAAGCTGATCAGAATCAGTAGTAGTATGTCTTAATTGTCCAAATAAAACGCAATTACCTGTGCTCTATTCATTGTCACTGACAACTTCAACCGACAGACACCAGATTCATCTCCTCAATACACTCAATCCCCTACATCCCCGTCTCCAGCCCAACCCTCGCCTATGAATCCTCCCATCTAGACACCGTCAACCGGAATCTCCAAAATGAAGGTATCCTGCACATGCAACTCGGCTTTCCCGATGATAAAAGCAGTTACATTCAAGCGCTTCTCCTAAACCTTCATAAGAACCACGGTCACGGCCTTCCGCTCACCCACTCCGCCGACTGTGGCTCGATGTGGGATATCCGACCTTCCCCAGATTCCTTTCAAAGTAATGATCACCAAGCACGCTCGGAGACAATGGAAGAGTTTCCATGGCATACAGATTGCAGCTATGAAGCCGAGCCGCCGAGATTTTTTGCGCTGCAGGTTCTCCAACCAGATCAATGCGGTGGAGGCACCTTGTCTGTACTGAATGTTGATCGATTGTTGAAGCTGTTACCCGCATCTGCAAGGAAGTGTCTTTTTACGCCGCAATATCGCATCACTGTTCCGCCGGAGTTTCGAAAGTCACAAATTGGGAAGGAAATCGTGGGGAATCTGCTCACCATAAACCCCAATGGCAAGGCGACGCAACTCCGATTTCGAGAGGATATTGTCACGCCGTTGAGTGAGGAGGCGGCTGAGGCATTAGCAGAATTAAAGAGCGTTCTGTTAGGGTCTGCAGCGAAAGAGCAGATTCTCAATTTGACGCCGGAGATGTTACCACGGGGATCGATTATCCTGATGGACAACGGGCGGTGGTTGCATGCGAGAAATGAGGTCAAAGATCCCAATCGACATTTGCGGCGGGTACGCTGGGATGCACGTCAATTTATCACTCAATTCTCAACTTAATTGCTTTTCCGTTTCGTGCTTTTGTGTTTAATCCCATTTTCGAAACGTCGAACCAGCTCGGAGCCTTAGGCAAATACTCTGAACATCCGTCGATACATTGCGGCGACCCTTCTTTTTTTTTTTTAATTTGACCCTCCGCTAGAACAATGGATGTCCCAATCCGATTGAGAAGGAATATTGCCCAGGTGATACTTACATATGTTTTCAAAAATAGAGGAAAGTGGGGTAGTTGAACCCCCCGGAGCTGTGATGATGATCGGATTCGGGAGCCCTTCCGAGATGGCTGTCACCCGGCACCCAGGTCAATCTCTCCTCAAATTAATCGTATTCTCTTGCAATAATTTCACTAAGCAGCTGACTCGGACGATCCCATGAATCGTCGCTCTCGCTCTTCGCAGGCGTAAGTGGCCTCTCGCTGTCTCTAAGATAACACTGTAGATTGGATGAGCAGCTTCTTAAAGTTATGCATAGCTGCGACAATTGTCGACACCGGAAGGTCAAATGTTCCGGGACAGACCCTTGCTCAAGATGCAGTCGATTGAGCTTTGAATGTCAATTCGTAAATATCACTCGTCGCAGCTATTCCGTGGCGTAAGCTAAGAATCGCACCCATCTCGAATCATTAGCGCTGGAGGGATTGACCAGACCATAGATACGTCAAGGGACTTCTCAATACGATCAAAGCTCAAGAGGGGCAACTTTTACAACATTCTGATAATAGTAGGTTCCCGCTCTTCATATCCACAAACCGCCTCAGCTGCCAGTGCTTACTAGAAGGTTGTCTGCTCATATTCATTGTATCTAGCTAGCTCCGGTACATCGATCACGCCTTCAGAGAATGCGGGTAGGCATGATAACAACTTGAACGCAGCCGGAGAATTTTCCGAACAATTCCAATGCGAAGAGCCCTCGTTAAGCCCAGGTGAATTGAAACCTTTTGAACTCAAATTGATTAAAATTTACATTTGCTTACACAAAGCAGCCACGGGGCTTGCATCTGTACCGGCGTTTGCGTCCCGGGTGCGATCCATGGTATTCCATGACCATGTTGAAAAGGACGGCTCAAGCTTCAGATCCTCAATCGAAAGAAATCGCTTTGCCACTTTGTATGACCATGATACTGAAGAGAACAGACTGTGCAATGTGATGAAACTCGTCCATGATTCACCCTCGCCAGTGCCATTGTCACAAAGCGAATCCCGCCGTCTGTTTGAGTTATTTCATTCGGTGATGGGAATCAATCAACACTTCCTCGACCCGAGAAGATTCTCGGATTCCTTGGATTTGCTTTACCAATATCACCCCATGCAGATCGATCAAAGGGAAACTGCGTGGTATATTGAATATTTACTAGTAATGGCCATGGGCATGCTTATCGGATCTCCCACCGGAAACTCAAGGCTTGATCTACCAGTTAGCCTTTTCTTCGCCGAGGCAATGCGTCGGCTCCCTCCGATGTATGACCTCAGAAACCATGGAGTTCTTGCTGTTGAGATTCTTTGTCTGGTTGGGATCTACCTACAATGGTGCCATAGTAAACATGAAGCGTACTTTTATGTCTGGCATTCCCGCAGACTAGCATGATCCACGGTCGCAAACTGACATTCTTTACATTCTAGATTGGATCCGCAGTCAGACTTGCTGCAGCTTTAGGATGCTCACTCCCATATGAAGAGCAACAAGGACTTTCTTCGGAAATTACCCATCGTACGCGACTATGGTGGACAGCTTACATCCTTGACCGGTACATTTACCTTTGAAAGGCGCAACCACTAGGTCAAATACCTACCTAGGGGGGTAGCAATGTAGAAAGAAAAACAACTAATAAGACTTGAATCATCGCAAAGACGCGTTTCCACTGGAATAGGTCTTCCATCAGCTACAGACGATCGCCAGCTCCGCTCTGATCTTCCTCTCCAATCGGTTGAATTTAACAATCCTATGCCTATGATTATCAACATCAAGATAGCCCAAGTGACAAGCGATATTATGACGTGTGCGTAATTCCAATGAGCTTCAGATCAATTTTTCTCATTCATTTCTAGCATTCTACAGGAGCAAGTTACTCACTCATGCGGAGTTGGTTGAACGAGTCCAAGGAACCATTCAAACTCTGGATCAAATCGCGCGTTCTATTCCAGCTCCTTTATCAGTCGACTTCTCGGACCCATTCTCAACCATTGCGAGGACGAGTGCTTCTTTATACATAATGCTTTTTCAGATAGGCGTCCAATTCAATATGATCATCATACTATGAGACACGTTCTAAGTGTGCGGCACCAGGCCATCATACTTTGCACCAGACCGATCTTGCTTCAAAGGGTGAAAGCAAAGGTGCAGCCAAAAAGGCAACCATCGCGAGTGCTGGACTCCTCGACAATGTGCCGGCTATGCCAAATATGCGAGGATGCCGCGATTAAAAACATCAAAGTCGTTGCAGCCTTGTGCGAGGATAGAAGCATAGGTAGAAACCCAACATGAAATGCATGTCGAAGTATCTGACCATTTCGAACAGTATTATTCGGCTATTTTGATCTCGACGCGACATTTTCCGCTGCTTTCATATTGGCCATGGTCGCATTCGTCGATAACAACCTAGCAAAGGTCTCTTCGAGTCTTGAACAGACGGTAAAAGTTCTGCAGTACCTGTCAAAAGCAGGAAACTCGGCGGCTCAACGAAGACTCGAGGAGCTAAAGAAACTTTGCCTGCACATCTGGCCATCAAACGATGCCACGCATGATTGGTCTTGGCTAAGGGAGGGCATCGCCGTAACTTCAGAATCACGCGTCGACTTTCAGGAATTGGGTGAACAGCAGATTTCGCAGGGCATCGATTGCAGTCAACGTGGCAGTGGAAATGATACCACATTCCTGCATGATCAAATAGCAGCCTCCGACTTGGGGGAGCATGGAGCTCCACAGCCTGAGAATGAAAGCCCTCTCTCCGAGTTCTGCATTTCGGATGATCTTTGTATAGACCTCGGACACGAGGCGTCCAATATTCATTCAAGTTTCAACGATCCCACACTACCCCTGACTGGTGTGGATGAGTTCGATTGGGCGGAGGTCGCGAAGATGTTCCAAATTGGACAAATGTAAAAACCTAGTTAGTAGCAGTCTGAACGTCAATCCATCATCTTAGCGATTACAAATATCCTCTATCTAGTAGCGATTCTCAATAGAACCGGACATTTGAAACGGTGCCCTCTCATGAGTTTAGACAATTTGAAGACACGCGTACCTTGAGAACTACATACTTCTCCATCTCAGGTTTTTGCAACTTGAAGTTGTCCCTCCCGAGAGCAGTGAAGATATTCGGAACTGCTAGTGACAGACCTCCGGCGCTGAACGGCTGCCAAATCGACGATCCATCCATTCAAGAGCACTCAAGCTTGAGGTTCAGATACTAAGCTTCAAGGGGATCCGTAGGTATTTTTCTCTCGGGCTTATTGTGGGGACTGAAATGTCGTAATTTCCATCTCTTGCTTTTCTGGCGCGAAGATGTTTTCACGCATTGGGTTTACTATCAGAGTTGTCCTCTCGGACATCCTAGATTAAGAACACATGTCAATTCTATAGTTACTAACAACGAATCACTAGGTCACGGTGCGGGTACTACCCGCGCACTAACTAGTTACTACGCGGCTATCAACCGACGATACTAGCTCCATATAGAAGCAACCTGGAAAAAGGCAAATGGGATGAATCAAATGGATCCCGATGCTTCGGCCGTCGGCTCCTCTGCCGATATCACCTCATAATCTCGGGCGCATTCTAATCTAGTTCCCCACAAAAGCCCGAGATACATTGGTGTAGTCTCAACCTACCTAGGTAAAAAATATCTCACCAGCCCCTCTCCCTGAGACGGAGACGGCCCGTCCATGTCTACTATACATATCGTCATTTGACACGGTTATTATCCGCTTCATCTGTCCACGCGTCTGAGATAAGCCATTGTAAAACTTACCTCCACTTCCCCGGAATTGCCATGTACTATGGGTCCACGCTAGGGTCAACCTGTGACGTACCCTACTAGATAGGAGGTCTCGAATGCCATGATAGGCTCTTTACATACTAAGTGAGGATACATATGTACTAAAATGATCTCGACACCATGACCGTGACCTTGTCCAACGAATCACTTCCTCTGTTCGAGTGATCAGCTGAATAATTCCTCCCTTTTCTTCAATCATAGTAACCCGGCTCTATAAACCAGTATTGGTACTTAAGGATGGATACCCCAGCCCTTGCTATGCGGCTCTAGGAAGTTGAGATACCGTCATAATACTAGGTATCTACGAGTACCACTCAGTACTATCTTAGAATTTCTTTTACACCCGGCAGTGGTGATCCTCCCATTCAAAATCACAGCCTTGGAAGCGTTCCTTGATAAAGCATTAAGTCAGATTTCACCGCAAAATATAATGGAGCCGAACTTGAGTCCTGGGAAGAGCTTGAAGGGGAAGGATGCACAAGATTTCATCAATCCGGAGCACGGTGAACTACGAGAGACGATTCTTTCCCCCGACCTTTAACTCATTTCTTTTATTTTCCCCAAATCCTGTTCCTCTACGAAGTTACCGACGAGCTGAGGCTAATAAACTCTTTCATAGGTAACATGGCTCGGAGCCATCGCTCTCATGATGAAGACTCAGATTGGTCTCGGTGTACCTTCGATTCCAGCCTGCCTTGATACCCTTGGGATGCTTCCCGGTATTGTTGTTCTGATTTTTATGGCAGTTATGACCACATGGTCGAACTACATAATTGGTGTTTTCAAATTGCGGCATCCGTCTGTTCACAATATAGATGATGTTGGAGAAATGCTGTTTGGTCGTGTAGGAAGGGTAGTGTTTGGCACCGTCTTTTGCCTCTGTAGGTACTCGAAACTTCGATTGCCCCTTGCCCCTCTTCACTCGTGAAAGTGATGATGAATGTCAAGCACTGTGATACTAAATTGAGAGAATATTACAGATTGGATTTTGTCGCTGGCTCCGGCCTCCTCACTATATCGATCGCACTGAATGCGATCTCACTTCACGGGACCTGCACCGCAGTCCTCATTGCTGTCGCTGCAGTCTCGGCCTTTATACTTGGCAGTATTCGGACGCTGTCACGAACTAGCTGGCTTGCTTGGGTTGGAGTTATTTTTATCATCACATCAAGTAAGACCGTACTTCAAAGGCCCTGCAAGGCTACCAACGTTGGAGCCTTGAGATACCCTTTAAACCACATTCCCATCACACTGAATGCTGATAGTCTAAATTTAATGAAGTTATCGTGATGACTGTCGCTGTCGGGGTGCAAGGCCGGCCTTCAACAGTGTCACAAATTGGCCCATGGGTATCGGACTTTCAAATAATCGGTGATTCGAGCTTTGCAAAATCGATGTCCGCAGTTGCGGCCATATTGAACGCCTATGCAGGGACTCCCGGATTGGAATCAGCTCCTTGGCCCAATTGAAACAGAATTGGATGAGCTTGAAAAGGGACCTCTGCCAGAGGGGGTATTGGAAGCTCTGGATATGGCATGGAAAATTACAAAGCCATCTTGCGCGTTGTACTGGAGGTAAAGCAATACCTTTTATTACGCAAAAATTTCAAATTAGATCCATGACCTTACCTAGTAACCTGGAAAGTAGTAGTACGAGTTCCTATTGTGGCCGATAAACTTGAATGTTCATACTAGTATTATTCGAGTATGATATCTAGCAAAAGCCATCAGGATTAAACAAGAATAAAACATACTAGTAATCTCAACTTTCAACACTTGGTTCTTGTTGATTGCATCTCATATCCTTGAGATCGACTGTCCAATATGGATGGTAAAGGCTTCCCGAAGATCCCCATCAATTTCCACTAACAAAACCCATGATATAGTTAGCACGCAGTGCCGTATGTCACGTAAAACAAAGAGATAGTATCAATCTCCAGGTATCCCGCTATTTTCCAGGTTCCCCTTCCTCTGATTCGGGTCTGACCATCACCACTCGGAGGGGACTGTTACTTTCAAGGAACGAAATTCTTTGATTGTGGTTTTTGAGCGCCTTGTCATAATCCGATTGAATCCAACACAAGGTAACACCGAGGACGAAAATGTTGACGTCTCTGAGCCACGGCGGTGGGGGGCGCATTTTGAAGAAGCGACCGTTTAGATGTTAAGGTAGGTAAGGGAGACGATTTCTTGAACTCGAATGAAATCGTAAATCAAGGAATCTAAATTGAAAGGTAGTGGTATAGTAGGTAAAGTTGTAGCCACAATTTTTGAGGGAGTAAGATGCTGAGGAATGAGAAGCTAAGGCGGTAGTACTCGGAAGAGTGAACCTTTATAAGATGGCCGCTTGTACTAGTGTGTTGAAAGCTCGGTACATCGATGACGGGGCAATTCCTGCTACACTCTGACTACTAGACCGAATAGGGCAGCATATTGCATCATTCTATTTGATTCACTGGGATCGCTTGATACGAAATTTAGAGAGCCCCAAAGATTCGTCCTAATCAGGAAAGGTAAGCCTTCAAGCCTGTAACTTTACCAGGGAACCAGTCCGCAGGCAAACCAGCGGGTTGTGGCGCTACTAGACCTAATCGGTGCCTTTGCAGCAATGCTATGTAGTAGTAGTATATGATCACAGTGTCTCTTTGTGGGCAGGTACTAATTAAGAAGCAATCTTGGGTGGTTTTATCGAGATCATGACAAGCTCCGCACTTTTTCAACAGATAGTATTGATTGGCACTGTCTTTCTTTTCCAATGCCAACCCCCTAATTGATGAAAATGACTTTAATTCATTCAAGCAACGGTAAAATATAAAGCGCGAATCTAACCCGTTGACTACAGGTAGTAATTTCCTGGGGCTCTATCCCCTTCGAATGTTCAATATTGATTCAGATTAAAATGTATGGAAATATCTACTGGTACGTATTGGGCAAGACTCAATAACTAGTACTAATGAAACCCAAAACTGCATTCAAAGTGCCGCGTTACCACTACTACTACTTCATGGATCAAATGTGATTACCACACGAGGTATGCTATTACCTGCCCTTTCATGAAAATGCGAGCTCGGCGATATTGATCCATTGGGCGCGCTATCTGAACCTTCAAATTCTTTTCTAAAGAGGACACTGTCTATCTGAAGAAATAGAGACTCGGAGAAACCCAGTGCCCTGCCCACATAATACCATTGGAGATCGAATACAAAGTCAAAGATATCCCATTCGTCTTGAGGACTACCTCCAGTGAGATCAAATATTGGAACGCAGTTAGAATGGATCAAGTGCATGAGACACGCGGTCCTCACAATTGAAGTCCGAGGAGGAAGAAGATGAGAGCACCTGTGAGATGCCTGGCCCCACAGATATGCTGCAGGGCCTCACCTTGAAAAGAGAATCCAAGGTGCATCTGTTACAGTATCCGCTGTGTTCAAGATATAGGGGGCTCAGATGTCTGGGACACAACTACTCCAAGGGGATTTAGTATGTATAGAGGTGGAATCAACATTATCGACAATAACCATGCTCCTAGAAACGCTCACAAAAAAGGGATCATAGGAAGTGTCTCCAGCTTTCGTGCAAAGGTCAGGCCATTTCGACGACGATCCAGGTGAA
>AOTG01000161.1:0-39371 GCA_000347475.1 Penicillium paxilli ATCC 26601
GAGACTCCTGCTCAGCCCGAGACTCCCGCCCAGCCCGAGACTCCTGCTCAGTCCGAGACTCCTGCTCAGCCCGAGACTCCCGCCCAGCCCGAGACTCCCGCTGTCCAGGAGCCCGCGCCCAGCTCCAGCTCCGTTCCCTTCACCGGTGCTGCCTCCAACACCAAGCCTGTCGCTGGTCTTCTGGCCGGTGTCGTCGGCCTGATGGCTCTTCTGTAAATCAGCCCTTTGATGAGCTGAGGACCAGTCTTCCGCATCGAGATGTATATCTAGTATATCAAGATGTTTGAAACTTGTCTCAAAAGCCCCGGTCTTTCTTGATTTCTCGCTAGGTCTTCGTGGTGGGGACTTGAGAATCAAGTAGATTCGGGATGTTGTTCTAATTACTCGATTGACATGTTTGTCATTTTCGCGGCCCGCTCGATCTCTCCCTGGCAGGGGCGGGGATTGAGTTGCTTGGTCATTTCGAGATTTTGTTTGTTTTCTCTTTCAGCACTATATAATACATAATAGTAATATATATCTATTTCGCGGATATTTTAAACTTGAACAAGCCCTGTAGTAGAAGTTGAGTTGAGCTTCAACCTAAATCAGCGAATAATTACACTAATGTACTCTAGTAGCAGTAACTTGAAGAGCACACCTGCCCCGGCCCCGTTGCAAGGCCACTGGTATTTCAAGTTGAAAATGAAAATAATTTTTTTCTTATTTACGGTCTAATATTTGAGTTGATCTTGAAGTTTGTTGTCAAAAGTGGCTTAATCTGCACATGTGTACTCCGGAGCGATAGTTATCTCTCTCCAGCGCTGTAGTTATGGCATTACCGCTTTCGGTTCCGAGCTCTCGAGTTCCACCGCGTACTCCAGGTCAGCGAGTCAGACAATCTGGAATCCTCAACTGAAAGTTCAAGCGACTGGACTGGAAAGACCTAGCATTATCAATGGATGCTAGCATTGATTTCCGAGTCTCAAATAAGTACTATATCGTCGAGTGATTTTGGGTGTCCCTACTCCAGCTCCAGCACTGGAGGCTAGGGCCGCGAGGTTTGAAAATGATCCTTCAGTTCGATAGCTACGTGGAGTAAACAGATCCCAAATTTAAGGTACAAGTAAGCTCTTGAGGTAAGCATTTCGATCAGTTGACAACCATAGACAAGCAACTGCTGGCATGAACCGGGTGATGAACCTCTACGTCAAATGAACGTTCACTAAGGCCCCAGTCTCGCCCGCGGCATGGGACCCCAAAACAAGCACACGGCAAAACAACCAGCAACTTGCCCAGCGTAGGTAGACCATGCACCTAGCTCTACCAAGCGAGAGCATTTACATTTACATTTTACGATTATAATCTCTTCTCCAACCAGCCAGACAAGCCGACAAAATTGATGAAAAGGGTATTCGCGTCGATCGGGGATAGTGTAAGCCCGATGACACTGTGTAGCGAGGCATGCGCAAGCACAGAGGCCAAGCCACGAGATCCAAAAATGGGAATAATCAATAAATCCCCTTGGAGGGGAGTTTCAGAGATTAAACTGAAAAGAACAGATACTACACTTGATCTAAGCCAATTGGCAAAGAGAGCTGGAGAAGAAAAAAAAGAAGAGGAAGACTGCGGGAGGTGACTTGCCTTTATACCCTTTGTTGGTAGGGCGGTGAGTCACTTTGGCGCTAGTGTTTAGCGATCGTCCCGATTGGGTAATGGTGGTGTATGTATGTGAAGTACTGTTTGCCTTCAAGCTGGTGATTCATTATGACAGCCTACGAAAGTTTGACTACAAGTTGGTTTCAATGTTGGGAATTTCAAGTTTTTAAGTCACAGAGATATTGTATACCGCCTACATAGGCGAAATGTCTTTGTTGAAGTTCAACTGTAGAAAGATCTATATAACATAAATGCATGCATCGTACCATAGTATTTCCATCATCAGAACAACTTTTCATCAAGAATGCCAATATAACGAATTCAAATAGGATATGAGTAAAAGTAGATTGACCAACGCATTTTAACAACAAATCTACCGTTGACCCTGCAGCTCCTGCTCAACCTCAGCCTTGACAATCTCACGAACGCCCTCCCAGCCAGCACCAGCAGGCACAGGGGTGACGCGACTTTCGCGCTGCTCAAGACCAATGAATTCCTTGGGCAGGATCTCGTTGAAGACATAGCCGTCCTCGGAACGCAGGGCCAGGTCAACTGAGCCGGCGAACTTGGCGGGGTGTGCGGTGGACAGGGAGATGTGGTAGGCGCCAGGGTACTCCTGGATGGAGCGCTGAGAGGCGGCGACACCGACAGCGGAGTGAGGGTCGAGGATATAACCTCCGGTCTTGGTGCTCTTGGCGGTGCTAGGTCCGTTGCTGGGGAAGCAGGTCTTGTAGACGCTGCGGATGGTAGAGATGGTATCGTCGTTGCTGACACGGTGGCTGTCGAAATCGACCTTGGCGGCCTCGAGCACAACAGCGGGGACTTGGAAGCCACCCTGGGACTTCAGCTGGTTCAACCAGCTGGTGACGCTCTCGCAAGCGTGTTGGCGACGCTCCTCAGTGGTGCTAGCGTTATCGGTCTGGTAAGCGAGGAACCACAGGAGACGCTCGAAGTTGCTTGAGACCAGGATGTCCATGGCAGGGCTGTGGGTCTCCTTGACACCCTCATCGGTTGTGTTGAGGGCCTTCTTGGTGTAGTGGCCACCGCTGCGGAAGAAGCGGTCCAAGATATCGTTCTCGTTAGTAGCAATGGTGAGCTTCTCGACGGGAAGTCCAAGGCGCTTGGCGAAATAACCGGCGAGGATGTCACCGAAGTTGCCGGAGGGCACAACAACGTGGACCTTCTTGTCCTTGTTGAAGTTGGCGGCTTTCTTCAGAGAGAAGAAGGAGTAGAAGTAGTAGGTGATCTGAGCGAGAATACGAGCCCAGTTGATACTGTTGACGGCTCCGAGGCTGTGGGTGGAGTTGATATCGGGGTCGGCGAACAGAGCCTTGACGATGTCCTGGCAGTCATCGAAAGATCCCTCGACGGTGAGGTTGTGAACATTGGGGTCGAGCACGGTGGTCATCTGCTTTTCTTGGATAGGGGAAACCTTTCCGTTGGGGAAGAGGATGAAAACACTGGTGTCCTTCTTGCCACGGAGACCGTAGATGGCCGCGGAACCAGTGTCGCCGGAAGTAGCACCAACGACGGTAAGATGATGTCTATCCTTGCCAACCTTGCCCTCGTTCTCACGCTTCAGGAAATATTCGAATAGGTTTCCGAGGAATTGCAGAGCGACACTTCCCAAATGTTAGTCGTGAACCATTTATATAGAACACCTGCAGCATTGAGATTGAAAGGCTTACTCCTTGAAAGCGCGGGTAGGGCCGTGCCAAAGTTCCAGTAGGAAGATGTTTTGCTTGGGGTCGAGCTCGACCAGAGGGGTACGTTCGGGGTGGTCGAATGTGGAGTATGAGCGCTTAATGATGTCCTTGAGATCTGCGGAGGGAACCTCGTCGGGAGAGACGAAAAGAGACATGATATTGAATGCGAGGTCTTCGAAACTGGCATCGGCCCAGCTCTCCCAGTTCTCGGGCAAGGAGGGGATTTCCTCGGGGATGAAAAGACCGCCATCACTGGCAAGACCCTTCATAACAACATCCTCGAAGGATTTCTGTAATAGAGAGAGACACGGTGTATTAGCGACACTGTTCCTGCAGATTGAACACCCCACTTATTTTTCACGGCGCAATAGTAAAACGTAAAACATACTCCGGACTCAGCACCGCGGGTGCTGAGGTATTTCTGTGAGAGAGTTGGCGACATTGTGCGAGCAGACAAAGGGTCGGTCAATTGACACAAAACCAACGGGAGAATGTCAGAGCAAGAGATTGGCAAAGAAAGAGAAAGAGAGGGCAAATGGCAAATGTGAATCATCGCGAGTTCCGCGGGGACTTTGGAGGGGTGGCCAGATCGGGACTAGCGCGGCCGAAAACGGAGTCTCGTGGCGATTGAGCCAATCCTGATTGGCATTTTCCCTCTGACCAAGTGGAGGATTTTCATGTTTATATAATTGTTTGATTATACAATTGTACAAGTTAGATGTAGTTTTAATTCATAAGTTTGCCTGTAGTGGTCTAGACAATTACTAGCAGTATGAACTACGTTTGATAATCAGGAGTCTTACTATGTCAGATATTAATAGTATCAAATATAGGATAGTAGACAGCATTAGCACATATTTAGTATTACACTTCTCTCAAAGAGTACATGGATCCCACTCGGCGGTGTTCACGTACCTGCCTTTCATCCATGGGATATCTCCCAGTCTTCATATCAAACCATCATTTGAGTCGTTTCAACTTCCAATCTACACACAATCAACGTTACCCTTGCGCAGGGTACTGTTTGTAGCACTCACCCGCACTTTCCTGATAAAAATGAGTCGATTACAACACTCGTGGCACCTTCCTCAATGGATGGCCATGAATGCTCTTTCCCAAAGAAACCCGGTCTGTTTGGTTTAAGTTTCTCTCGATTTCCTGTCTTCGAACTTCTCAACTCTTCCTCTGCCATCCCTGTGCCATCGTGTCCCGGCGAGTCGCGATACCGCGATACCGCTGGGGAAAAAACCCTGTCAACGGATACACCCGTGGATGCTAAACGCTGCTCATGTGGCGGCGACGCCTCTGGGGCTTAGGGACATCCACCTGCCGCAACACCGTCATTCCAAGAAGATGGGGGCTCTCAAGGTATGCCACGAGTACTAGTATACTATGTATGCACTACTAAATGGAGACCCAAAGCGGGGCCAAATCCCGATGGCTAGTATCCTAGAGAGAGCGAAGTCGAACAAAAAGTCCAGTTTTGACTTACTCCATATCGACTTGGAGTTTTCAACCAGCAACACAAGATGCCACGAAGCGGCAAAATCTTGGGAATGTAAGAAATCTGAATCCTTCTGCGAAGTGAAGTTTCAATGCTTGAATAATATCCAGTTACTGACTGAAATTTCCAGCTCAATTCAACCAATACAGCGACTCGGAGCAGTACCTCTGTCCAGGATTCCTCGCGCGTACATATTTCCCACACCGCTGCCGCTCAAGTTACCTGCAACCGAGCGTCGCACAATCGAAGGAAAAGTCGATCTTGCCGAAAGCAGCACCGCGGCTTTCGTTTCGAAGGGAGAATTCAAGTTCGACTATGTGGTCCGAAAGTTTGAACTTGATTCCGATTCGTTGTTCTGCCTGGTTGGCGAGCCTGGCACTTTATATCGAGAGTTCGAGTCTGGAAGACCAGTCACGGTCAGACAATCCACTGGCACTGGCAGTGGCAAGTCCTCTTCAATGCTCCTACTAGTATATATACGATGCCGTGCCAGTCAGGATTGACAACATTTATACCACTGCATAGGTAGTGTCGGGATCTCTCCACATATTACAATTGTGCTGGAGAGTCTGAGCAATTACTGCCAGTAGTAGCTGCCGATGCTACCTCTAAGTCCGTCTCTCTCGCCCACTGGCACTGGCAACCTTGGAACTGCACTGGCTAGAACCCTGAGCTTCACCAACCTACAAGTTGACTTGCCACTATAATTCGATATCTTTCTACTCAGCGAATACAACAATGTTCGAAAATCCACAGTGAGCCCGTTACAACGGATTTCGAGTGTTGACCTTGGATGTTCGATGAGCTACCAGTATCCTCCAAGTTCTTAGGGTTCCTCCCCGTTATATAAACCCCTCCGCCTCATCTGGCTCAATGAAAACATCTGCAGTCAGGTTCTCGCAAGCTCTGTTGAAGTCATCCCACAGAGCGAGCCTCGACAGGCAGAGCAGGGCGCCGACGCGTACAATCACTGGATCGAGTATCTACCCGTTAGAGGCGGACAGGGCCCTCTGATGTCCTACCCACAAGTCCCAAGCTCCTCCAGAGCATCCAATACCAGGAACCTCAAAGCCCACAGCCCTATCGGCTTGAATGACAGGACCACCCGGTCAACCTGGGATATTGGGAACAGCCATATGTTCAATCCTCTGGCTCCCAGCCCGTCTCAGGTTTTGAATATTCCCCAGTGAGCTATGTAAATCCTCAGTATGCGGCTCCTGCAGGCTTGGATTGACGGGACAAAGATAGCCACCACACCAATCCTCCTGACCCCCACGTAACCACGATCTCGCACTGCGGAACAGAATACTCGTGAGAGATTAGTCGCTACGGACACTCGCCAGCGATATTATCTCTTTGCATTCAAACGGCAGTTCTCGGCGTACTCTGCGGACTTTATGAAAGACTGAAGGACTGCCTCCTCATGAGAACGCGTATCAAGAAAGTGCCAGTACTGTGGGTATAGAAGAGGAGGAATCGGCACCGGAACGGAAACAGGGGGCTGCGCGAATAGCATGCTTCGGAGCAGCTTTTTGCTAATGAACTTCGAATTGTTCAAATTGGAATCTCAGACATCATGAGGAACTATCGTCATCGGGGTTTTTCCTAATATAGGACATGAGACCACGGAACAGCGGGAATCTTAACTATTCAACTTTCACAATCCACACCTGAAGAGGAGAATGCGCAGAACTATAAACAGGTGTATAGCAGGAGCCATAGGGGCCGTCCGAATACAATTGTATCAGACGGCCCATTGTCCAAATCATGATAGTGGTACCATCCCTCCAAGCTTATTAGGTATAATTGTTTGGTTATAAAATTCTAAATGCTTTCATTCACAAGTATTCTGGGTCTATACCGGAAGTCTATGCTGTATCGTCTATCGTCTATCATCTAACGTCTATCATCTCTCATCTCATGCGTATCTGCGTTCATGCCTCATTCGACAGCACATAGCGGTAACGGGCTTTGCCAGCCTCCATCTCCACAATTGCCCGGTTGGCATCTTTCATGGGGATTTCCTCGATCCAGGGGTGAATGTCATTGTCAGCCACCAGCTGGAACATCTCACGGATCTCATCAGGGCTGCCAACCAGCGAGCTCTGCACGTTCAGACGGCGCATCAGAGGACGCACAGGAGCGGCCAGGGTACCGTCATCAGGCAGACCGACCTGGACCAGAGTACCACCAGTACGGAGCAGACCCAGATACTCAACCATAGGCATCTATTAAAATGGAATATTAGCATCTCAGTCTTGAACCTAGGGGAAAAGCAACAGGAACAGGTATCTTGATCCTGTGGGATCCTCAACTCACCTTGGTAGAAGAAACAGTGGAAACAATCAAATCCAAAGACCGGGCATACTTAGTAGCCCAATCCGGCTCATCCTCAGTCGCAATGTAAAGATCAGCCCCCATCTTAAGCGAATCCTCGCTCTTATTCATCTTTCGCGAAATAGCAACAACCTTGTCAGCACCCATAGCCTTAGCAAAGAGCACGCCAAAGTGTCCCAATCCACCAACACCAATGATACCAACGCGCTTGCCAGGTCCACAACCATTGTGCTTCAGGGGACTGTACAGTGTAACACCGCCGCAAAGCATAGGCGCAGCCTCAGCAGAGGAGATAGCATCGGGAATCCTGATGGCAAAGTGGCCAGGGACACGGTTATACAGCGCATAACCACCATAGGTCTTGTCGCCGTTCTGGTGGTTGCTGTTATAGGTGCCAATGACCTTCTTGGAACAGTACTGCTCAGAGCCCATGGCGCATTCTTCGCAGTCGCCGTAGCGGCCGAGGCAGGAGTCACTTTGGGCTCCGACGCCGACGCGGTCTCCCAGGGTGATGCCCTTGACTTGGAATCCGACTCGAACGGCTTCGCCGACGAGTTCGTGGCCTACGCAGCAGGGGTAGTTGGTAGGTCTCTGGGGAGTAAGTTAGCCTCGGGCCTTTTTTCTTTTCTCTTCGGATATTTGTATCCGGAGTATAGATGCAGAGTGGTAGGTAATTGGAGCAGTACTATAGTTCAAGAAGGTTAACTTACCCAGCCACTGCGAAGAGTGTGTATATCCGAACCGCAAACACCGCAGTGCGAGATCTTGATATCGACATCCGTCTCCTCCCAAGCCTTGGGGGTAAACTCTTGCCACTTCATATTTCCCTCGCTGGAGCTGGGATCGAGACCCATCCAGCCCTCAAACTTGTAGTCTGTTTGCGCCATTTTCTTTTCTATTCTTCTCGTATTGTGTTGAATGTCTGCGAGTATAGGTATCGAATCAAACAGCACTGGCAGTGGTCCTTTCGCAATCGGCTCGTTTCCGGGGCCCCTGCTCCATTTATATGGTAGGGTTGACCGAATAATTCAACAGCGGGACCCTATCGTAGGGTCTCCACACTTGAGAGATACTGCTGGAAAACTCGGCACGGGAGAAGATATTGGTCAGCAAGTGCGGTTTCCAACGGAAATAACAACTGGAAATTGATCCATTTGCCCCCTTGTGTCAGTGTGCCTGTGCCTGTGCCTGTGCCTTGGTGCAAGGCAAAGCCCGTCGGGAGACTTGCTCGTTCTGGGAAATCAAAGCGTGGAGGCGTGAAGCTTAATTTGGTTGTCAGATTTCAATTTCTTTTTTTTTTTTTCAAATGTTCACCTGCTTGGGGAAATCGAATCCACTCTTTTAATGGTTGGCTCACTACATTACTTGGCATATCATAGTATTGTAGAATGAAGTGAATTGTGTTAGTACATCGTAGTACATGATATTCCCCTAAATTGGTTGCTGGTATAAACTCCTGCCAAAATTCCCCGTCTCTTCTAGCCCTAACATCCTCTTATCTCCGTAGTTCCGATATGATGACCTTGCAGATCCACGCTAGCAATTCATAATTGAGCTGGGAGATTGTGCGATTAAAATCTTCAGAGAGTAAACCACTGCTCAACCTGGCGTTGGTTTTTGGTTGTATGATTCCACTACTGTATTGAGTACTGCGTGCCACTAATGCATGTGGTAGTATGGAATCGGACACCATCACGACAAAATCAAATACCATGGATGCAGCACAATCTCAGTACCCAGGTATCACGTTACGGACAGGCTATTTGCTACTATAACATTTCAGATATACTTGGACTGGTATACTACTAAATATATCAACCGCTAATTGTCATGGACGATTTTGACGTAGAAGATGTACATACAAGCCTTTTTGAAGTCCAGCACATGCATAGCAAGTAAAAAAAAATTAAACATGTAAAGAAAAAAAAAATAGAAAGGAAACGACTCTATCTCGTTCTGTTCAGATCCTCGCTTGCGAAAACACTGGAATATAAAAAAGCAGCCGGGTTCCAAATCCCGGCAAGAAACGCTTAATCCTTTACACAGGTCTCCTAGAACAGGTCCATAATGTCCTGGGTGGATTTCTTTTGCTGGTCACCCGTTGGTGCTGGCGAGGGTGCATTGCCAGACAAGTCAAGACCAGAAAATCCGTTCATAAGATCGGCAGAAGCACTGCCACCGTTGGCTGTGCTTGACGAGGGCTGCGCGGCGGCTCCGGAGTCGCCAAATACACCAAGGAGGTCGTCCAGGTTGTTGTTGGCTTGCGGTGCGGGGGCACCAACTGCGGGGGATTGGACCCGAACTGGGGTACCGGCCAATCCTTCGAGGCCAGACATTTGTCCGCTGGGCTCCTTTTGAGCGGATGCGGGGGCACCGCCGTCGAAATCGATGTCCAGCAAGTTCTCGACGTTGTTTTGCGCCTGCGCAGGGGGTGTGGAGCCGCTGACCGCGGCTGCGGCGGCAGCGGCAGCCAAGGGGTTCTCACGGGCGTTCTGGATTTGTTCCCTGTGACGAGATTAGCAACTTTTTGATAATTTGATTGGGGAGAAAAGGAAGACATACTCAATGGCGGCTCGCTGAACAGCATCAGCGCCAAATCGGCCTTGGCCAACGAACTGCTCGGGGGGCTTGTGATAAACGGATGATAGAGTGGAAAGCTCTTGAAGAAGCTGCTCCAATAGGGCTGGTGGTAGTGATGAGATTGTAGTGACGATGGGGGGTTTCTCGGAGAGAACAATGTTCTTTGTGGCGTTCTGGTCACTTGTGTTCGACAGAAGACGCCAGTAGATGTAGGCTCGATCACGAACATCCGGGTTGTCATTCTCAGCAGTAGCTGCCTGAAGAACACGTTGGACCAAGCCCTGGGCCTTCTCGGGCCTCTTCAGGAAGAGTTTGACAACGGATGTGAGGATTTGCAGTTGGGTCTAATGAAAATTAGTTTCCATAGGTTTCTTCCAGATGGGGAAAGTATACATACCTGAGCGAATTCCTCATTGAAACCATCGACGAATCCACCAAGGATATCACCCGCATTGCTGATCTTTTCGGCATACTCACCAACAATCCAGATCAACGCAGCTCTGGCGTTTGGCTCATCCAATTCATCAATACACTTGCACAGAGTAGGGATGATTCCTTCATAGCCGGGATACTTTCGGAAGATATCCTTGATAACAACAATAGCCTCTTGAACGACATAGTTGACCTTGGTGTTGATCAAGTCGAGGAGGGTGTTGACACACTTCTCGCTAGCGCTTTCGATCTTGATGGCGACTTGACCAATTGCTCGTACGGCACGACGAACGAAATCCATATCAACCTCAAGAGCGTACTCCTTCAATTCGGCCAGAAGTTGGTCGACATTGCGGTCGTTTGCTATCCGCACCATGATCTCGAGCTTCTGGAATTTGACATAAGGAGGGTCATTATACTTGCAGAAGAATACCCGCAGTTCCTTGTTCAGAATTTCGGGCTGTTTCTGCAGTAGAAGGTCGATATTTCGCAGAGCAACATATTGCACCTCGGGAGCCGAAGAAACCAAAGTCACCAAGGGCGGAGCCATCTTCTTAAGGTAGTTCTTTGCCAGTTCGGGGCCAACATACTTCATGTGCAAGAAAACAACCTTAACTGCCGCAAGAACGACACTCGGGTTGGCATGTTGGAACTGAGGCGCGACCCTTTCGCAGATATGCTCCGACTCCTTAACATCAGCGGTTCGGTACTCGGCCAGGGTCGAGAGAATGGTCACACGTCCCCATTCAGTGCATTCGTTCAATGCCATGAGCATCTTCCGCAATGTATTGGGAGTCACTTTCAGAGCCTGGGTCTCGGGGGCGGTATGGCCGATTTCTGAGAGCGCGGTCACGGAGTTGGCCACCACCATGGGATTCGGGTCCCCAATCATCTCTTGGAGCATCTCTAAGAAACCGTTCTCGAGGCACATGCTGGGGTTGAGATCGAATAGCTTTGCGACGCAGATGGCAGCGGTCTTGCGAACATAGGGCGATTCGTCACGGAGAGTCTTGCGCAGCGGTTCCTCCATATAGTCCACCATCTTCTCCACCCGAATACAACCCATCGTGCGAATAGCCAAAGCTCGAATCAGCGGGTTAGGGTCCTCCGAGTCTTGTACGAAGGTGTTGACGGCGAGAATACAAAGATCGGGATGTGATTTGGCGTAATTCCTAAATGCCAGGTTCCAATGGTCAGCAAGTGCATCTCCTATCTCTCTCTCTCCCTTGTCCAATATCTTTCCATCCGATGGTATACCTACATAAGGTACAAGTAGACCAGTTTCTTTTGTTCCAGATCACCAGTAGCAATATTCTTCAGCACATCGGGGAACAGAGCCGATACATCCTTGCCCAGGGTCATGGCCATAATCGTCTTCTGAATGGATTCCTTCCTGTTGGTCTGTCAGCCATTCCACTGTCCACCGTGTTGTATACCATCAACCTCGTTGCGACTTTGAGCGACTCGACATACCGTTCGTAGGCATACTGGGATCTTTTGAATTGGTCAGCATTTATCTCACTTTGATTGACAGCCTAGCGGCCACCTGTCCATCGGAGGGGTGGTACATACACGAGCCCAGCTCGCAATTCAAAGGTCTCTCCTTTCCGGGGCACCGCAAAGGCGCCGCGGATCTTGTTCATCGCCATAGCGATAAATAATAAGCTTCAGCAACGACCAGGTCGTGCCTCCGCCAATGACTATCAAGGAGGGGGGAGGAAGGGATCGAAGGACAATGAGCGACTGCGGGGGAATCGACAGCTCTCACGGTCGCGCGAGTCGGTATTCGGAGACAATAATCGTAGACGGTATTTAAAGTGCACCCCCCTCTGTCCGCAGGGACATTGAACACAAGAAAATAAAAGAAAGGGAATGGGTTGGAGGAGGTGGAAGTTCCAGGAGGGCGATTGGGGGGAAAAAGGAAAGAGAGAAAGGGTGTTTGGGCGATCAAAAGTTGTCCACAAATGACGGGGAGGAACTTCCCGCTCTACCTCCTTTCGACCCCCACGACCTCTTTCGCTGCTCAACTGCCCAGTAATCAGGATCAACCGTTTGCTTGTTGCTTGTCTTGCGATGGTGTGTTATAATCGTCGAGATGACTATTGAATATGCCAAGACTAACCTAGCTGCAGGCCAATCTCCCTAATCTACGACGTCTCTTTGTTGAGGCAAGGACGGAGGTCGAGGAGAACGAGTACTCCCGCACCGCGGTATGAACTACTCCCTTCCCTTAGGTTTCACGGGATATTCTATGAAGAGTACTTTCAACTTATGCTGACATTTGTCAAAAGTTCTATAACCTCGTTCTATTCATCTCATCCGTTGCTGTCTTCAGCCTGGCTGCTCAACGAATGAGTGGAAACAAGACTGCTCGCTGAATACCTTCCGGCTACACGACAACTTGAAGACAAGGCATATATCATACATCGAATGTTGTCATTATCGGATATTATTACATCGAAAAGTCCAAAATGAGAGTACTCCGTCTGACCAAATAGATCGATGCATCTCTCCTTGGTTATGGATATCAATCAGTTTCCTCCCCATCACTCTCCAAGAATGCCAACGCCTGACGTCCTCGAGCTGCTCGGCGTCGAGGAGCTCCGCCATCGCTGCCCTCACCCTCACCTTCACCTTCATCTCCGCTACCTTTACCCCATTGTTTTGCCCCCTGTTGAATCTGCTCAAGGTCCGCTTTAAGCTCACGCTCGTCGCGGATCTGACGAGCCTTATCCAATGAATATCGGCCCTTCATCCCGGCATCTTCCAACATCTGCTTCAAATGCTTGATCTTCGCTTTGGGGGTATCATACGGTTGCAATTCGCGCCACCACATCTTGCGAATTCCACATTTGACTAGCCAACCTTGAAGCCGCTTGATCTCGGCTTGGTCAGGATCCACGTCTTCGTCCTTGCCCTTGGGGGCCGCTTTTTTCTTCTCCTTTGGTGCTTTGGTTGTCTTCTGGCGCTTGGGTGCTGGCTTCGGTTCTTCATCATAGACAACAGACATCTCACTCTCGGAATCATCTTTCGTCGCTTCCGCGTCCGCGCTCGCCTTGGCGGGCTCGGGCTCGTCTTCCGGCTCGTCTTCCGGCACGTCTGATAGCTCGGATGAGGCTTGCTTGGCCGATTCCGCCTTCTTTGTTTTTACCGGCGCCTGGGCACGCTTCTTCGGCTTCGGGGATTCCTCACTAGCATCTCCCGACAGTTCTGGTTCATCATCATCATCATCATCTTCTTCTTCTTCCTCCTCTGAAACAGGGGTCTCGGTCTTTTGGCGCTTGCGTGGCTTCTGTGCTGTGTTGCCTTTAGATCGCTTAGGTGCAGGCTTTTCTGGTTGTGGAGGAGGTGATTCGGCCTTTTTATGTTCGGATTCCGCGTCTTCATCTTCGTCTTGGTCTTGGTCTTGGTTTTCCTGTATGGATAAATCACCGGTTAGTTAAGGATTGCAATGTTTCATTTTTCAGGCATTGAAAACGCACCACTTCATTCCTAATTATCTCTTCACTCTTTGCCTTCCACTCAGCTGAGGTTTTGAAGAATCCTTCCTCCAGCTTCAGCGTCTGCTCAACAGCCAACCGGACTCGCTTCACAGTGATTTCGTCTTGCCTGCCAGCTTTCCAGCGAGAGATGACTTCATCCCGTAGAGCCTTTTCCAATGTAGTATCAGATGGAGTATTGACTGCTCCGTTTTCGGGCTCAGACTCCGAGTCTGAAAGCGCATATTTAGGCGACATGATTATATTCAGATGTTGGGTGTTGGAGTCGGTCTTGGTATCCGCGACGCGTCGCAATTATTTGGGATTGAGGAATAGTTTGACGCGACGACAGAAATGGTTGAACGTGCCAATTGTATGGAGGGGTTCGGCAATGAATAGTAACAATTCGTAAATTTGTTGTTGGATGCTTAAGCACGCGTCGTCTTGGAGAAGCTTTGGGAAAGATGCAAGTTGGTGTTGCGGAGATGAGCTGACAAAGCCGGGGAGATCTGCAACTTAACAGCACTAACAAACTTCACCCATAGCTACTGAAGAGAATGGTTTTATTCAGTAGTAGCACAGTTTCATGGGTGCGGCCATTTTGACAGTTGCAATATATTACCAAATCCAAATACGATCGTTCAACATGCTGGCGAAGGCTTGAACTTGAATGGTTGACTTGGAGGAATCAAGACTGAATCTACAAAATTCGATAGAGAAACTATGCTCACCTACTAATATACACCCCAGGGCTGCCCAGGTGTCCAAGAACATCTGCAGATCAGAGATCATATTCTTCCTGCTTTGTTCACTTGGAAATACTTCAATGTAACACGCCTACTACTACCTATTAGTACCTAATAATTACCTACTAGGAATCTGCGCTTTCACTTGCCGCAATTGTTGCTATATTCAAGTTGACACTGAGTCGTCCAGACTTGATCGACCCACTTCAACATGTGATCAGCATGACCGTCAATATAAACTGCAGTATGCGCGATGTGCACTGCAATGCAGGAGATAAACGAAGCTTTTCAACCACGGCCATTTGAAACTATAACAAGAAGCAGATATGCCTATACATCAGATTCGGGACACAGAATAATAACTTAGAACATGGAAATCGGCGTGGATCCTCGTCCAAATGGAATTGTAAGCAACTATAAATGCTTAGTCACTATAAAAAGCAGCCTAGAACTTCCCCGAATCCGCCGCAACATTTCACTTCGCCGCAACAAAAACCCATCCCAATCAACCACAATGGCCGAAGTTCCACCAGAGCAGCCCAGCTCTCAATATGACGGCAAATCCAACATCTTTAACCAACCGCCAAATGGGTCCAACGACCAACAAGATCGCAACGGGACTCAAGCTCCGCTTCCAAAAGGCGTAGTCCTCGATAAAGATGGCAAACCGTACGTCGCAAACGCAACACAGCAGCCACTACTAGTACATAGATAATTAAGCTAACCCATACGACCCGCGCAATTTCTACAGCTGCCGAACTTGCACATCAATGTCATCATGGCGTGCCTTGACAAGACAAGCTAAATCTGACCCCTCCACCTCTTCCTCCACCACCTCCGACTCCTCCGCAATCCCATCCACAACAACACCAACAACTCCCCTCGCCGCCCCAGCAACTCCTTCCCCAAGCTCAATTCCCTCAGATTGCCCCCCAGACGTCGAAGCCCTGGGCCGCTCAACCTGGACCCTGCTGCACTCAATGGCAGCAACGTACCCCGAGAAAGCAGACACAAAGCAACAAGAGGACATGGGCGGGTTCCTGAAGCTGTTTGCAAGACTATACCCGTGCTGGGTGTGCGCGGATGATTTCCAGACGTGGATGGCTCATCCGAGTGGACGCAATAAGCCGAAGTTGGGCGGGAGGTCCGAGTTTGGGTGGTGGATGTGTGAGGCGCATAATGAGGTTAATCGGAAGTTGGGGAAGAAGGAGTTTGATTGTCGGTTTTGGGAGGAGAGGTGGAGGTCGGGTTGGAAGGATGGTCGGTGTGATTAGGGTGATATGAAGTTGATTTTATTTCATTTCACTTGACTTGACTTGAGTGTTCAAGTTGAGAGATATCTTCTTGGATATCATCTTCTGCCTATCTATGTTGACTGCTGTGGTGTTGATGCTCGGTTCGGTTTACCTCTACTCTCGCTCTCACTCACTCTCTCCTCTCCATGTCTACTCTCTGCTTCAAAGTGGAACTCTCCATTCATGTATTCTATTTCTGTTTTCTCCAGCATTGTGGGGGTGTTGATAGATCATTCTGTATTTCTAGTTGTAGATTTATTTATGCATTCACCTTACGAGACCGAAACCGTATCTACGGGTTCAAGTTCACGATCAACTTTATCAAACACTCTAATTTCTAAACCAAGCTCGGGGGAAAAAAAAAGAATAAAATGTGAACAAATTTCGCATACAAGTTAAGACCGCTAAACAATTATAATCTCGGTACAGAAAAGACATCTAGACAGGGTTCAATGTAGGAGAGATTTTGAGAATTCCCCAAAAAGGTAGTGACGCCGAACAACACAGCTTCCCCTCGCACATCGCAAAAAGCCAGAAGAAGGGTTTAAAGAAAAAATGATGGAAAAACGACATGCCCCCATTTTTTTTTTAAGTAACTTCATGTCAAAGAAAGGAGAAGGGAAAAAAAAGTTGGGAAAAGCCGTCACATTTCGTCATACTGCTGGGTTAACCCTTTAATACTGGTTGGGCACGAACAAACGCAGACCACTCGCTGGTGCGCCGATCTCTGTGACATCGGCTATCCGGTCAACTGTACCCTTGTATTGCTCGTGGTACTTGGCACCAGTGAAGGGGTCTGTCACGCAGGGGGAGCCACTGAAGATGGGAGTGTGAGAGGCGGCGCAAATGTCGAATTCGGCGAAGGGGTCGAAGTCGACTTCGATCTGGTCCGATGGGTTGCGTTCGCATTGAGCCTTGATCTTGCGGGCCTAGAATTGAAGATTAGTATATTGGTTGTATGGGGTTTAGTTTCATCAGTATGATCTTACCTGCTCGAGGAGCTTGGCCGATCCTCCGTTGGCCAGCATACGGCTGGCAAAGCCCAGGGCAGAGTTATAGTTCTTGTTGGCGAAGGCAAGCTTCATCGCAGCCATGAGAGCCAATTGCCGGTGAGCAACCTCCAGCTTGGGGATAGTGAAGTATGCTGACAGCTCCAAGCTGCGCTTCAGACCCTCAGAGGTGTCGGTAGACAGCTTGCGGCGCTCAAGTTCAATTGTCATGGCGAGAATGTATTCCCGAGCAGTAGTGATAACCTTCTTGGCTTCCTCAACCTCGGCCTCGGAGGAGACGGAGTTGATGAGAATAGAGTGAAGGATACGCTTGAAGATCTTCACACCATCCTCCAGCTTGTTGCCACGCATGGCGGCATATCCCTCTTGCAGATCGGCATTGGCAATGGTCTCGAGATCCCGGGGGATGATGGGTAGAACCTTGCGGATATCTGTCTCTTCGGTGGTTCTCCGTACGTAGTTGACCAGAGGCGGGAGGCCAGAACTGGCAGGAAGATATGTCTTGGATGCCTTGAAGACCTCAAGGAAGCGATCCTTTAGAGGAGCAAACTGCACAGCACCGACCTGTCGGTTCAGGAGTTGCATAGCAGACTCGAAGGAGCCAGCAGCGACGTGGTCAGCGGCCAGAGGAGAGTTGCGAGCCCAGAGGTCAGCCTCGGAACTGCCTGCGCCAGCCTCGGTGCTCTCCACATTGACAAAGTCAACTTCCTCCTCCACATTAATGTCATCACCCATATCCCATCCAGAGGCATCTTCCTCCTCATCGTCTAGGGTATCCTTAGCAAGAACAGCCTCCTGGTCATCCTCTTCGACATCAAAGCCGTCAGCACCAGTTTCCTCTTCAGCAGCACCCACCTCGCCGAGGAGCGCCTTCTCGAACGAAGAGTGACCCGCAGCCTTAACAGGCCAGTTGGACTTGAAGGTGGGGACAATAGGATGAGGAACCTTGAGAGGACCCCCAAGGGTAGGTAGGGTAATCTGGTCCTCGGTGAGACCGCAGGCTTCAAGGATAGACTCAGCCTCTTCGGTCAAGCCGTTGGCCTTGGCAGCCAGATAGGCCAGAGGGTACTGGTCAACCTCCTTGAACATTTGGATACGATCTTCAACATCGCCACGGTAGATGGAGTTCTGGAAGCGGGAGGTGAAATCACCACGGTGCTCAGCGATCTTGGCCATACGAGCAAGCTTCTCTTGGTCACCAGTAGTCAGGTAGAGGAATGAAAGCTTGTCGAAGTTCCGTTGCTTCTGGTAAGTCATCTCGACAGTCTGGTGGTTACCGTGAGCGAGAGCCTCGGCACTCAGTCTTGTCCAGTAGTGGGGGCGATCAAGTTCACGGGCCATTTCGATGGCAACCTCAAGGTTTCCGCACTCAAGGGCGAGATCGAAGCGGGTTTGCGGGTCTTGAACGAATTGAAGAGCAATCTCGGGGTATCCCTTCTTCTGAAGATACGAAATGATGCTCTGACCAACCAGACTTGAGGTCTTAATGATCTGAAGCATCTCATCGTAGTTCCGCTTGACGAGAGACAGCTTGAAGCGGTATTCGGTAGGGTCGATCTCGAGGGTCCGGGGTTGGGCGTTTCGGTCAAGGCAGTAAACGTTGCGTCCCTTAACGCGCACGAGATAGACGGTTTGGTCGAGGGTGCGGATAATTCCATTGTCGCTGTGAATGCGTTAGTAATTTGAATCTGCGTGGAATGGAGTGTATGACTTACCCATTCAGCAGAGAGTACTTGACGTGGTTGAGAGTCGAGTAGATGAGAACACCGGAATCGTCCCAGGTGGCACTCTTAATGCGAATGGTCTCGTGCAGTGTGCTGACCTGCTCTAGAGTCTTGGTCACAATAGTCACATTGTGCTTGCTGAGGAGGGCACAGTAGAGACCGTCGTTGGACCAAACGACGTATTTAACGCCGCTGACAGTGACCTCAGCCAGTTGCTTCTTCTGCTGGATATCAAAAAGAGCAACAGTGGTAGGAGTAATGAACAGGAGGCAACCAGTGCCGCCGAAGTAGATGTCCGTTGTTCCAGCCGGGGGCTTGATGGTCTTGGTAGTAGAGTTGCTCAGGTCCTTGATGTCAACTTGCTGGGTAGAGGGGTTGAAGACTGCGAAACGGTTACGAGCAACAAAAACGGCAGAGGTAGCCTGACCACGCTTGACATCAGTAGGCTCAACAGCCCCGGTAGCATCCCGGGGAAGGTTGATCAATTCGTATGTGCCATTGTCAGCCGGCGAAGTGACAAGAATAGCACGCTCGGCGGGATTGTACGAGACGGTGCGCGGGGGAACCCAGGGAGAGCCAAGCTTGCGCAGTGACAGCATGGGGGGAGACTCGACATTCTTGACAAAGTCATAGGACTTGACATGCTTCTCTTTCGTGATATAGAAGAGCTGGTTCTGGTAGACAGCGGAGGCAGGTCGCTCGCGCTCCAGCTTGAACACCATCACACCGGTATCATGGCCCGCGGCGAACAGGTTCATCTCTGGGTGGGCAGCAATCACCCAGAATCGGTCGAGGTCACGCTTGAATGACTGGACGGAAGTGCGCTTGTTGAGATCCCATACACGGATGGTCTTGTCTTCGCCGACGGAGAGGATGAGGTCCTGGTGAGGGTGGAACAGACAGGCGGAGGCATTCTGGAAGTGGCCGCGGCAGGTATCGACTTCCCAGGCCTTGGTATCTGTGGAAGGCGCCAATTGTTAGTCAAGAGGAAACACCAAGAGCACCCTACAACGCTACAGAACTTACCACTCATGCGCCACAGCTTGATCAATCGGTCGTCGCCCGCCGACACGATCAGCGGCAGTGTAGGGTGGAATGAAACCCAGTTCACACCACGGTCGTGTCCCTCCAGCACAAACTTAACAATGGCGTCGGTGTTGCCGAACATATCAGCTTGGTTGGGATTGGCTCGAGCCATCTGATCTTCGAAAGAAACCGAGGTCGGGGCAGAATGCTTCTTGCGCAGGCCAGAGATATCCCAAATACGAACGGACTGATCCAGGGAGGCGGAAGCAATGAGATCTTCGGTAGGGTGGAATTGAGCGCACATCACGTAGTGGTTGTGGCCGGTCATGGTGCAGACTATTGAGAAACCGAGATGTTAGCAATCATCGAAGGGAGGGCACTGGTTTCGAAGAGGGTCTTACTCAGTGAACGGTTTTGCCAATTCCAGATTCTAATGGTCTATATTTTTCAAAAGGTGGACGAGTCAATAAGCAATTCTTGGGATGTCGGCGGGGACGGGATCCCATAAACATACCTGATCATCGGACGCAGAGAGAATCCATGGCAGCTCGGGATGGAAGAAAACCGTGCGCACATAATCCAAGTGACCATTCAATGTGAACAAACACCTCCGGGTCTGGTAGTTCCAGACCTTAATCTTGTAATCATCACCACCGGAGACAAACAGGGGTTGGGTCGGATGGAAATCGATGCCTCGAACAGGACCGTCATGTTCCTCGAATCGGTCAATCAGAGTACCCATACGGTAGTCCCATAGCTGAATGGTCGAAGAGTGAAGGGAGACGAGAATCCATGGCCTTGTTTATAGTTAGATATCAATGCTCGCCGATGTTTTAACGTGAATCGTGTCCCCGCGGGATTAACTGACCGTTTCGGGTGGAATGCGATTCCCTTAGCTCTGGACGATTTCGACTCAAACTGTAGAAGAATAGAGAGTTAACAACTCCAATTGACCTAATTCAATGCGATAGGAGCGACGAGGGACACGGTGGAAAGGACGGGATAGTTGCAAGATCGAGGGGCGTACCTTCGTGAGCATGTTTGGAGAGGACTGCATGTTGACAAGTGACAAGTTGGCCGGAGCCGCTCACAGTAGCAAGCTCCGCACGCGATAAATAAATAGATTCACAGAGACAACCACGGCATCCACTCGAGGGACGAAGAGAAGGAGAGAGTGAGTCGTGGATGCCCTTGGGGGGGTTTGAGGCGTTGCGGAGGAGCAAGTTGAGTCCACGTTTAGTTTACTGTTGTGTGAGCGGTCGACTCGGGCCAATCAGAGTGGAGGACCAGACAGGCGGTGAGCGAACAGGGGTACCTGGCCAGATTGGGGTCTTTTAGAGGAATTTAACAATGCAAGTTGATGTATAGAAGATTACATTGGAATGACTATTTATTTCCTGTTTGATGTGGGCATTTTTGTCATAGATTCTACACTATTTTTGTTATTGGATCGGGAAGCTCCAGGCTGTCCCCCCAAGGTGGTCTTAAGTGGGGGCTTGAATGAATGGGGGAAGCTTTGTATTGGGAGAGCAACTGGGGACATCATTCCCCCCCCGCTGGAAACATCTGGAAAGAGAAGGTCGCCTTCGTTGCATTTCCCTATTTCTAATGCTTCTTTACTTTAACCTTACATGTACACACCGCAATTCGATGTTCTATCCTTCATTTATTTCAGCATGCTGCAAGCATCACATTTTGTTATTTTCTACCAAATTTGTGACGACTGGTGACGTGATACACCAAACATTTGACTTTCCTGAGTATGCCATAGAGAGAGGCCTCAGGTTGGGATAGAAGATATTATTATTCAATTTGGATAACAAAACTTCAAGTTGGTGGAGTTTACCGGCATATCTAGATTGAATGAGTGTCATTTGTAATGACTAGTGATGTTCAAATGGACGAGGGAGATCCCTCCTCGACTTTGCCAGATATGCATCCTGAACAATGCCACTTCACCGCATCAGATCACAACTTGAATGGCGATGCCCATGACATGCCAACAGATACTAGCACTGCCAGTGGGATTAGTCTAAACGACTCGGGCCCTTCCACGCCAACTCATGACGAAGACTGGTATCGGCATACAGAATCCACAAGTCCCCTGATACTTCGACCATATGCAATCGAAGAACCCGACGAGGACACCACATCATTCGATACAAGATCAGAAGTACGAAGATTGCCAGATTACTTTGAAAGATGGCAACGAGAGCTAGAATACTCTGTCAACAATCTAGAATCTCAGTCTGACACACCGACATATGGTATCAGGTCTTCACCCACTTCACGAAGAGGTCAGAAACGAAAGGTCGCTCAACCAGCCGGCAGCACACACCACTCTGTTTCGTCATCAGCTCAGTTGAAGAAAAAGCACCGATTGAACGATTCCGCTTTCCCTGTCCCTGGATTGAGTCCCAAAAGACGGAGAAGGTTGGCGGGCGAGACAGATACAAAATCTGCTCCGGCGACCTCACTCCATGAATTTCGGGAGACTCAGGCAAATGATAGCTCAAGCTCTGATCAGCCGACAACCGATGCTAGCGGGGACACAGCAAATGAGACTCTCGGGGAAGAAGAAATGGATATTGACTAATACCCGGATGAATTGTTGTAATTCAACCAATCGGTCTAGACGCTCAATCCGAAGCTATTGGCGCAACCAGAAAGCGTGCTGATTCAAGCCCAACTCAAGCTTCAGGGCTACCACCGGATATAGCTCCGACATCTCGAGTGCCATCGAAACTAGTGACACACAAGAATATGGATCAGGTGCTTACTGGAATATGGAAATGTTCCGTTCTTCGCAAACATCTACCTCTGGTCGATACATGACGTCATATTTATATCAGCGAGCGCTCGCTCAATCATGAACCCTTTCTCTTCAATCTGTTATGCTTTCCAGACTTGCTTCAAATGCGGCAGTAACTGGGTTTTATTGTCGCAATTGAGAACCATCATGGCAACACGGACATCCACCCGTCATGCCGCCCAAAAGGCGAAAGATGCAATCACATCCTCGACAAAGGCACCGGGAAAAGCTCGCGATTCAGCGCCAAAACGCAAGGCACCAGAGGAAAAAGGCCCTCAACCGAAGAAAGAAAAAAAAGACGACACAGCCCCGGAATTGAAGCCTGAGCCGAAAATCGATCCAAAGCAAGAGGAGGCCCCAGAGCCGAAAGTATCTGGACTACCTGATGCACAGGGCAAAGAAGAGATGGAAAAGAAAGATACAATTCCTTCGGCACTTGCCAATATCAAGTCCGAAAAGACTGTCGAGCTCGGCGTCCGCAAATCCGAAGATAGAGAGAATGTTGTGTCGTCCAACATCCTTGAAAAAGGTATAATTTACTTCTTCTTCCGCCCACGCGTTAGCGTTGATGATCCTCAGAGTGTAAATGACGTTGCGCGAAATTTCTTCGTGCTTCGCCCTACTCCGTTGGGCGCCGAGCTCGACGAGGGCCAGGGTCCAATTGACAAGGATGCTCGATGTCGTCTGCTCATGCTCCCGAAGAAGAAACTCCCCACCTCACCCAAAGAGCGAGATATGGGCTTTGTGGAGAAAGCGGGACAGACCATGAAAGATCTACAGGAGAATTTCATTGCTTCTTCAACATACCAGACTGCGACCCGCGGGGAGCGGACGATCGAAGAGGCTCGGCCGTACGCTGAGGGAGTTTATGCCTTCACATCATCGTTGCGGGCTACCCACTTGGCCTACATGTTGACGATTCCTTCTGAACCGGGCGAGATCCAAAAGTCTTTTGGTCTCCATAAGCAAGGTAGTTGGATCGTACAGTCCAAGAACCCCAAATTTCCTGGACCCTCATTCGCTCAATTACCCAAGGAGCCAGAGTATCCTGCCTCGTAAGTTTCCATGCATCCTTCCATGAGGTTTCATCTCTTCTTGATGTCTCAAACGCTAATTTGAGATCAGCGTACGGGAGAAATTCGGAGACCTCCGATGGGTACCATTGAGACCAGAGTTTATCGAATATCCTAATTCCCAGTTTTTGATGATCGGCGAGACGCAAGATAGTCTCGGTAGAGCCGCGACAGCCGAAGAAGGGGCTAAAGAGCCCCACGAGGAACAGCCTGGACAGGAGTTGGAGCAACTGGAAAAGGAGAATGAACATCGGGTGGAAGCGCTGAAGGGTAAGCCTGAATCTGTCTGGATCTCTTTAATTATTCTCAGTGTATGGTGTGATCTAACTCGGAATGTAATTACAGGAAATGAAACTCTCTATCAAGATCTTGGCTTGGATGCACAAAAGTATACTTCATTGCCAACTACTTGGAAGACCTAACTTGTTCGTAGAAATCTGCCATGGTACACGCGTTGGGAATTGTTGGTTACAACAGTACTACAATCTCTTTAATACTTTTGTTACAATGTTTCAAAAAGCCCAAATAGTGCCTTGACAATAATCTAGTTTGAAACTTGAAAAAATCTTGGAATTATGCTCTTGCAGCTCTCAAGATCGATCATCATGTCCATCGTAATGTCTATCGTACTGAGGCTACTGCAACCCCGCTTAGAGCGCAGAGGCTATACCACGCCGGGACAGGCAGTGATTGACAGGAACTCAACATCTGAAACGCGGGACAGCCACTGGCAATTGACATCACCATCAGATTGATAAGTTATAACCGATGAGCCAAGACCTCTACTGCAAAAGGATGACGATCAGCGAATAATCATCTCATACTCTAGCACGTTGACTAGTTTTAGTGTGTCTTGGCTCTCGACGGGCATCGGAACATACGAATCAACCACAAGCACATCATCAGACATAAAAAAGCCATGGCAACCCTCTCGAGCTCGAGATCAATTGATCATTATCTGCCGCCATGAAGTTGACTCTGGCAGTTTCTTTTTTCGCAGTTGGCGCAACGGCCGCTGTCGTCAACCAGACTACCTGCGGTGATAGAACTTACCAGTATACTGGCCTAGCGGGATATGGATTCATTCCCTCCAACGCCACTGATAAATATGGTGACACAATTGGAGGTATTGGTAGCTCCATTGCTATCGATCAATCGTCCTGGCATAAGCTGGGGGAAGATCGATATGCAGGAACAGTTTACTCTGCGCCGGACCGAGGCTGGTAAGTTACCAGAACTATGAACAGCGATGTTGTTTGAGCTATACTTTTATTTTACTCTTTTTATCTACAAAGGAAAAAATTGAACGCTAATAACAGAAATAATGATCCAGGAACACCAATGGCACTCTCAATTTCCAAAACCGCATCCACAAGTTCACCATTTCCCTCAAATTAGCCCCCAACGCCTCGGCCTCCAACCCTTCCAACCCCAACATCCGCCTCAAGTACGAGGATACAATCCTCCTCACTGATCCAAATGGCGAACCAACCACCGGCCTCGACGCCGACGCCTCAGGCCACGCCTCGTTTCCCGGATTCCCACCTCTCCCAAGAGCAACATACAAAGGCAACGGATTCGGCGGCGCAGGCAAAGGCGGCCGCCGCGTCTCCGTAGACTCAGAAGGCCTCGCACTAGGCAAAGACGGCAGTTTCTGGGTCTCAGACGAGTACGGACCCTACATCTACAAATTCAGCGCAACAGGCCGAATGGAACATGCAATTCAACCCCCGTCAGCATTCCTACCCCGTCGCAACGGTTCACTCAGCTTTAACTCCAACACTCCACCTCTTTACAACCCCAACGAGATCCCCGTGCCCGAAGACACCGAGACTGGCCGTGACAATAACCAGGGTTTCGAGGGCGTTACGATCTCAGCGGATGGAAAGACTCTTTATACACTTATCCAGAGCTCACTTGATCAGGAGGGTGGTCCGAAGAAAGTGAATCGTGCCCCGGCTCGTTTGCTTGCGTATGATATCTCTGGTAAATCGCCGCGGTATATTCATGAATGGGTCGTTGTTTTGCCCAAGTATCACGATTACACGAAGACGGACGCTTCGAAGGCTTATGTTGTTGCGTCGCAGTCTGAGATTCATGAGTTGCCTGGCGGTGGTGATTTCCTTGTTTTGGCGCGTGATTCTGGATTCGGGCGTGGGCAGGATGAGTCTCGGTCTGTTTATCGGCATGCGGATGTTTTCTCTTTGCGCGAGGGTGCGACGGATATTAAGGGGTTGAAGAATTATGATTCTGCTGAGGGTGCTATTGCTTCTTCGAAGGGGGTTTTGGATTCCAATATTACTCCGGCTCAGTATTGTCCTTTCTTGGACTATAATGTTGATGGGGAGTTGGCCAAGTTTGGTCTGCATAATGGTGGACCTCAGGATGAGTTCCTGCTTAATGAGAAGTGGGAGAGTCTGGCTCTTGTGCCTGCTCATTCCAAGGGTCACGGTCACGATGGAGATGAGTATATTCTGATTAGTTTCAGTGATAATGATTTCGTCACACAGGATGGTGAGTTCTTGAACTTGATACGCGCGAGATTATGCTTGCAGGGGATGTGGAAGCTAATTTTGAGATTAGGCCGCATGAACTTTGGGAAGTTCCGCTACAGCGACGAGTCTGGCTTCAACTTGGATACCCAGGTGCTGGCTTTCCACGTCAAGGTCTAGAGTAGGACAAGTAGACTTCAACTTGATTATAGGATGATGCGAGGATCGGCTGATTTTTGTGATTTCTCCAACACTTAAACACATACATGAGATAGAATTGAATCGTGTTCTGAGTCCGGCTTCCATTAACGCTTGAAATAATAATAGACAAAACAAGGATTTTCTGCACCAGGTTCAGAGAGAGAGACTTTTTTTGTGGCTGGGAATCCCAAATCACCTGGAGTAGATAGGGAAGAAAGATCGTCCAAAGTTTCGAGTGAATCAGGAGTATTACGAGTAGTAACGACAGATACTGCATGTTCCAGGAGTGACCGGAAGAAGAAAGTAAGATTTCCTTAGCAGGTTGAGATATAGACTGGAAGATCCCTCATGATTTCACTAATTTGATAGCATGAAGAATATCGTCCAGCGACCATCCTGGCCCGCCAGGGACGATCTCGGCCCAGACTTCCTCCGGGACCATATCACTTGGATCCAGAAGACTCCAATTGGGGCTCGGTTCGGGTTTGATCCATTTGAAATCCTCAATCTCATTCCAACGGTCTTGGTGGTCGGGGCGGTCGTGATCCAGGGCCTGAATAGGGAAATTAGGGAGGGGTTGATCCAAGGGTTCGCAGTGGGGTATCAAGCTCACGTAGGCTTTAGGAATGCGGCCAAACCGGACATTCGAGCAATCCTCGATGATAGGGTTGCTCGAGCAGCTAAGGTAGATGTCAACATCCTTGCAGTTATGCATCCGGAATTGACGGCATGAAACCACAATTACACTGTGTTCTACCCCGGTTATGTGTGCAGGTCCATTCACTTGGCCACAGATCAGTAAGCTCTCCTTGACATTTTTGATGGTTAGACTGGCATAAGGCTTTCCGTCCGCGGTAGGGATAGACATGTCGACGACACAGTGCCGCAGAGATGTAATCGAAGCGGGTACTGTGGACGTTGAGCCTGAAGCTGGTAGCATTATGTGAAGCTTATGATGATTGTCAACCGCGACAGAGGATATTCCACTAGCGGCGAAGGAAGGGGCCGGTGTAGCCTGAAGATGAGATTTGGCCAGCACCTCCGTCGGTGAGATTCCAGGGAAGGAGGTTGGCGCAACCTCTGGACGCTCCTGATGTTGCTTGTCCGGTTCATTGAGGGGGGTTGATGGGTAGTTAGGGGTTTGGTTGGCAGAGGAACCAAGGGACGATGCGCCTGGAGAATGGTAGCCTGGAACGCTGCGGCGACCTTCTGCAGCTAAAGTAGCAGCGTCAGAGAGGGATATGGCAGAGATATTCTTCTTAGTCTTGAAGCTGAACTTCGAGCGAGGTTCGAAGGCGGCCCGTGTTTCGGTCAATTTGTCCTGCAGGGCTTTGATTGCCTTGGAGATGTGAGTAGATCTTTCTTTCATCTCTTATTGATCAGTTTGCTTATTCGCACCTCTGCATATACCCTTTGGTCATAGGTAGGAATGTAGCTTGCTGCATCCTTGACCTCGTTGGATAGCCGCACGATCCCGGCGAGACAGTGGTCAGTCGCATCGGCGCGTTCACCTCCAACAAGCGATGTATCGGCGAGTCGATCCATTTGCTCCTGCAAAGCTAAGATAAGAGCATAAGTCCTTTGCCTTTGCCTTAACGATAACTGTTCCCAAGTTTCGAGGACACAAAGTTTATTGTGGGCCATACCGGTAATCTCATGTTGGAAGTATCGGAAGAACCGTTCCTTCAAGGGTATATCTGATTTGGAGACGGTTTGATTATCAGCCGATAGTCGGCGGACATGTTGAACTTCCGATTCGGCCATATTGGGCAGAGAGAGCGGCGGATAGTCGGGATTTTGAGATGAGAAGACGTGGGTTTCGAGAAATTGGAACCTGGCAAGCTATCACGCGGGGATGGAATAGCAATGACGTCGTCCGTTCAAGGGATCATACCACCCCGCAGTGATCGTGAATGTTGGGGAAATGTGAGATCCAGAGAGGCCGTGAGGTGAAGTAAGACGGAATACTAAGGCCACTAAATCAGAACAAGAGGCCGCACGGTGCTGCAGCTAGCTGAAGATACGCTCTGGCCAAGAGCTGTCAACATGTACAATCTCCACGCAGGCGGGGTTAGGTCAAAACACTCCGATGGGAGCTCCTGCAATTCCGACGGTAGACCTTCCAGGTTACAACAACGGAAGAGTTCAGGTATGAATGGTTTTATCTTCACGTCCTTGTGCGAAAACAATAATTTGCAGAAGTGGAGAACTGCAGCAGCAATAGCATTGAACAATTCAACAAGCTGTCTTTGCAGTGACGTCGATCATCCCGCATTGGCCTCGGCTTCGGATCAAAGGTTCTTCCGCCGATCCCGATCTACATTGTAAGGCAGTAAGGCAGTAAGGCGACAAGGCAGGAATCCTATACTCCAGTAGGATAAGTTTGGGCTCTTAAGAAGTTGGACAGTTTTGGTTTGTTAGGTATATTGCATAGACCATTTGTACTTACGGTAATTTATAGAGGATATCTAGATGTGTTTGGCTTACTTTCAAGTGCTAAGTTAAAGCAAATCATAATAGCAGATTCAATGCCAGAGAAGGAAATTCATAACTACAAATACGTTCAAGGTTGTGCTGAATGCTCTAACTTGAATTCAAATGTTCCACCCTGGGATACTAGATTATGATACTAGTACTAGGATTCTGATGGGAGAAAAGGATTTCTGCAATGACTGCCAGGGCAGTACAATTGTAGTACCTAGGCAGTACTGCTGCAACATGTGCATCGCGGTCGTGATGTACCAAAGTACTGTTACTAAAATAGAATTGAAGGATCTCTCGGTGTTAGGATCAAAGAAAATAAACTTCTACTACTGGTAGTACTTTGGACTGAAATCTACGCTCTCCTTAGAAGTACCTTGAGCGTTCTTTGATATTGATTCGCGGTCAGACAGTCATCCGGGAAATCGTCAGTAACGATCAAGCCGTGCTTCAGTCTACTTGTCTTGCATATAGAGTTTTCGTCATAACAAATCTATCTGAATCCACGGATTAGACAAAGCCGAGGATGATCGACAGTCGGGATACTTAAAATATGCCTCAATAATTGATGGTTCGGCCCATATCCTAAGATTTTCTGTTCTTTTCAAATTGTGGCTGGCACCCCTGCCGCCCTCGAACAAAGAAACACGAAGCCCTGTGTCGTCAAGGCAACTTTAAGTTATGAACTAAGTGGAAATTTATACTACCACAGTGGCCTGAAAACTTTCTGTTCTCAAACCAATCAAACAATTCGATGGGATTATTGGTAAGAAATGGTGGCACCCACCCTATGTACCTCTGTACGCCCACAGATGCTTGTTCCTGACTGGCGCCTTATTGATGTAGTTTTTTGGCAAGAATGGAATGAACCATCCTGTGGGAACTGCTAGGCTGTGCTTCTGGGTGGGACCATACCAGAACTTTGCCCGTCTCGTGGATATCTGAGATCATTGCTGGCCTTCCCGAGTAGAATACCCTGGGCCACCCAAGAACACGAGATGAGTCCAGCGGTGTATGCAGTGGGTTTATTTGAAAGAAGTCCCCATCGAACTGCAATTTCTGACTGGATGCTCCCCTCCACAAATGTCACGTCCTACCAGTTGCCAACGTTCGAGTGTACAGCATACCTATTCACCCTAACATTCTGTGTTGTGTTGTGCAACCTTTTGATGGGTCACCACCTGCCAGTGGGCAAGTGGAAAGAATCAGCAAAGACATACTAGTATTGCAACACTGAAAGTCGTCAATTCACCTCCCCTCAAACATAGAAATCCTTCTAGAACTACATCATCGTTCCAGATTCTCGAGGAAATCTACCATGAAGAATCCCGGGTACTTCACTATTCGTTCCCTACTAATTGCGATATGCCTTGTCCACCAGGCCTTTGCTACTGGATCAGGCTATCGGATGGTGGAAACATTAAGTGAAGTTCCGGAAGGCTGGTTCAAGGGTCAAAAGCCATCACCTTCAATACCGATCAATTTTCGCCTTGCAATAAATCAGTCGAGTGAGGACTTCCACCAAACGGTCATTGATATTTCAACACCGACACATCCAAAGTATGGCCAGCACATGAAACGCGAGGAACTGAGGGAGTACATTCGTCCAGATAGTGCTGCTGTGGATGACATACTTTCGTGGCTGAGATCTGAGAATGTGTCTCCTGGTGCGATTGTTCTCGAAGGAAATTGGATCAAGTTCCAGATTCCGGTCTCGCAGGCAGAACGCATGCTCAAGACTGAATTTTTTTATTTTCATGATACAACGAACCAGAAAGCCCTCATCCGAACTCTCACCTACTCGGTTCCCGAGAAGGTTTACCCTTATATCGCATTAATCCAACCAACCACGCGGTTCGGACATATCAGACAACAAATCGCTTCGGAGGTTGAGAACCCAATTATCGCCAGTCCGGAGGATTTGACTGCCGAGTGTGGCTTTGTGGTCAGACCTGAGTGCCTTCGAGACCTGTATGGTATCACAAATACTTCAGCAAAGCCGGACGCTAGAAACATGCTGGGCATATCTGGGTTTCTCGAACAATTCGCCCGTCACAAAGACTTCTATGCTTTCATGAAGGGATTGTCGCCCAATGAATCCGACGCAGATTTCTCAGTCGTCCGCATCAATGGTGGCTTGAATGATGAGGACTCGGCTTCAGGTAGCACTGAGGCAAGCCTCGATGTACAATATTCGATAGCGCTGGCATATAATGTTCTGGCGACTTTCTATACCACCGGAGGTCGTGGACCATTAGTCCCCGACATGGAACAGCCGAATGCGAGCATGTCGTCAAATGAGCCATATCTTGAACAACTTCATTATATTATCAATTTGCCCGATGAGGAGCTTCCTGCGGTCCTTACTACGTCCTATGGCGAAGCTGAGCAGACCGTGCCGACTTCATATGCCACCGCAGTCTGTGATTTGTATGCGCAGCTTGGAGCACGAGGGGTATCGGTTATCTTCAGCAGCGGTGACTCAGGTGTTGGGGGTTCTTGCCAAAGGAATAATGGCTCATATGAGACAAGATTCTTGCCAGGATTCCCAGCTTCGTGTCCATTTGTGACCTCCGTGGGTGGGACGTATAGCCACAGACCAGAGAGAGCGATTGATTTTTCTGGAGGTGGATTTTCCGAGATATTCCCTCGACCTTCATATCAGGTTTCGGCAGTAGGGAAATACCTCGATCAACTAGGTGACCAATGGAATGGACTCTACAACCCCCAAGGAAGAGGTATACCTGATGTTTCAGCCCAAGCGAGAGGCTATTTAATCCGGGACCATGGATTGTATATGAGAATTAGTGGCACAAGGTTAGTTCCTCACTGGAAATCTAACACTGATTAGAAGTGAATTTTGAGAGCTAACCATTCCAAGTGCGTCGGCACCTGTGTTTGCTGGCATTGTTTCCCAGCTGAATGCAGTTCGTTTGGCACAAGGCAAGCCTCGAATGGGATTTCTTAACCCTTGGCTATATACAACGGGGTCATCTGGATTGACAGATATCGTAGATGGAGGCTCCCGGGGCTGCTATGGTGGTGCTCATGGAGTTTCTGTCCCCTTTGCAAGCTGGAATGCCACCGCTGGATGGGACCCCGTAACGGGGCTTGGAACGCCTTTTTTCTCAAAGCTGGCTGAGCTAGCGAATTTCTGATAGTGGAATTTAATATTGAACTCAAAATGAAAAATGTCATTATAAAGATACAAAATGCAGTCTTTTCGAATCGAATTTCCCTCAAATTTCTGAATTGAACCCATGAAATGGTAGTTGAGTGTAGTTTGTATTCTAGAAGAGTCCGGGCAGCCAAAGCGTCGGGGTGGCCATAATGGAGTCACGTGTAGCCAAGTTGACCGCCCACGGCAGCTCCGTCATGCCTGGCAACGCTCATCTCATCACCAACTCAACAGCTTCCATTGTCCTTGTCATTGTTGCAATCCCTTGTCTTGATTCGATCACCAGGTCTACTCATATACCACTCAATTTCACCCGTTAAAAACCCCACATCGCCATGTCGGACCTCAAGTCCATCGTTCCAGAGCTCCACAACGCCCTGGAGCGCAAACAGCTGGACGCCGCCAACGACCTCCTCAGCCGAGCAAAGCGCGCCCTTCTCACCCAGAATGCTCTATTCCCTACTCCATCCACACCCCCTCAGCTTGTCGCTCTCGCCCGACAGGTGCTCGAGCTCGGAGCCATCGCCTCAATCCGCCAGACGGATGCCCAAACCTTCACAAGATATTACCAGCAACTGCAGCCTTTCTATGACCTTGAGCGACACGCCGGTGTGCCAGGCCAGAGTTCCACCAATGTCGATTTCAGCACTAGCCAGCGAAGCAAGATCACTGGTCTTTACCTCCTACTACTTTTGAGCATGGGTGACAGTGCCAACTTCCATACTGTCCTGGAGGGTCTGGTTGAGGAAGCTAGCTTGAAGGGTGGCCGAGTTGAGGATGACGCTTACATTAAATATCCCGTTGAGCTGGAGCGAAACCTGATGGAAGGAAGTTATGATAAGGTGTGGCGTGAGACCAAGTCCGAGCGTGTGCCATCGGAAGACTTTGGCCTGTTCTCGAATGTAAGCATTGTCAACCTTCTTCGTGCCTTTCTGGCTGCAATGGAATCAAAGTTACTAACATGTGCTTTATCAGGTTCTTATTGGTACCATTCGCAGTGAAATCGCCGACTGTTCCGAGAAGGCGTATCCCTCCCTTCCCATCTCTAACGCCAAGAACCTTCTCTTCCTGGACTCCGAGGGTGCGGTCATTGAGTTCGCCCAACAGCGTGGCTGGATTCTTCAAGATGGGCGGATACACTTCCCCGTCGAACCTGAGGCGGCCACGAGGTCCGAGAAGGACATCCTGGTTGCCAGCGGCACCGTTATTGAAAACACACTAGGATATGCTCGGGAGCTGGAGACGATCGTTTAATTCGATACGATCATGTTACCAATTGATATGACTGGGTTATTATTTTGTTTTGGTCTTGTTCCTCGGGGTGCAGATGTACTTGTATACCTGTCGGTGTTGCATTATGGTTTGATCTAGCGTGCTCATGACAATATTCATGCCTAGAGTTTGATAATCATTCTCATCTTAAATTTCGTAGATGCGAGTTAAATGGCTGTGTTCTCATGATTGGTTTTATACTGCAGCCCTCCAGACACAGACTCGTCGATCGTAAAAACTACTTGAGACACAAAGCAATTCACTCTGTGTGTTGGAACCTGATCCCCTCCATACATCGCTTGCATAATTCATGCTTTCATGCTCCGTAAACTCCGCCAAAACCTCGATACTCCAGTTGGAGATTTGATCATCCTGCTTCAGGATGACCCGCACAACCCTTGTTCCAGCATGCATACAACTTGCCAAGACGGTGAATTGCTGTTCTTGACCATTTTCAGACCCATCTGGACCTGGGGTATTCCTTGCGCTCAGAAGCTGTAGTCGCCAAACACCACCACCCAGACCCTCTTCAGCAAGAATTTCGCCTCGTCGTGTAGCATGGTATACACGCAGGCCCTCATCATAGCTTCCAGTCAAAAGAACCGGGGCATCATCAACCAATCGCACTGGGAGTGGTAGAATAGCCGTGACACCCGCAGTGTGATGGCGTGCTCGATCATCATGTTCCAAGAGCAATGGGGCAAGCGGCTCATCCTCGTCGTCCTCTTTATCTGCGTGACTTACGAATCTGCGAGTGTGGAAGGATCCGAAATCATTGCCGGTATACATGAAAGGGAATTTGTTCTTGGATTCCCCTTCTTCGTTGGGTTGGCTCATTGCGGCGAGTGCAACGAACCACACTTCTATCATTTGCTTTGCTTCAAATGAGCCCCACTCCTCAAGGCCATCCTCTTTGGTGATGCCTCCAAGAGTTCCATAGACCGTCGTTCTGCTATCTGAGAAGGTCACAGCGAATCCATCTGCAGAGGGATCAGAGAACCATTGATCTGGGGCCCAAGCGAGGAAGAGAGCGGGAATTGAAGGGTCCTCGTGTACTTGTTTGGTCCAAAGTTGTTGGATAATAGGCTGTTCCGAAGTGTTATCTCCAGAGCCAGGAGATACATTGAAGAAGGCGACACATCCTGTACTGCTTGCAATTGCAAACTGGTCTTGATTTCTTGGGTGGAAGTGAAGATCAAAGACGGCGTATGGAAGGGCTATTCTTTGCACCAGAGATCTGATAGAGAATTAGACGAGACATGAAACAATCGTGATCATTTGAAAGTTTTACTAACAGAGAGCTTGTGACAGGATCTAATTTCCAGAGCTGCACGCTTCCTGTTTTCGTTTGCTGGATTCCCTCGTCACTTTTGTTCTCAGACAGGAGATAAGTGCCCACCACGAAATGGTTCGGGATATTCGGACAGAATTCCAGACAGCTGGGCGGCTGGTCTAAGAGCACTGTTGTTTCTGACTTTGGCTGCTGTAAACTTTCCGACATTGTGACTGTGTTGCTTCTTGAAGTTATAGGTTTAATTTCAAGCAGCGGCTCCCTGGCAGCCCTGGAGATGGTGGGGTGCCGATATTTCAAGGTGGGGCGGAGCCAAAAGCAGAACTACTGAGGTCCGTCGTCACGGTATAGTTACTGACTCTCTTGTTGATATTAGGCTAAAATGTTACAGCATGGTATCCAAAACCTTCAGATTCATGAGCTCAGTCAATATCATCATCAAGCAGCTCTCAGTGCCCACAAATTCCGTGCTTTCGGCAAGTGGGCGAAAGATAATAGCCCCCGCCCAGGACGTCAAGCCTTCATTGCATTCCAATATAATGAATATTTTCCTATCATTAACAAGACTGGATTCAAAATATCGAATACTGGAAGCATTTCCCCAAAAGCACCATGGAATTGAAGTTGATTCATGCAATAATCGGAGCTGGTGTAATCTTATTAGCAACCCGTGCACATGCTGGCAACTCGTCCTTCGCCAACCCCATTCTTCCAGGTTGGCATTCTGACCCGAGTTGTGTTCTCGTACCAACATGGAATGAGACCATATTTTGCACGACATCTTCCTTTCTAGCTTTTCCAGGATGTCCTGTTTTCGCGAGCAAAGATTTAGTCAACTGGAATCTTGCAAGCAATGCGTTGAATCGACCCTCTCAACTGCCTCAAATGCTTTCAAATAGTCTACAAACTGGAGGAACCTTCGCATCAACTCTCCGATTTCACAATGATACTTTGTATTTGATCACGGCTTATGCAGACCCTGCGAATGATAATGTCAAAATTGTCATTTTCACGACGGATGATCCTTACCGTGATGAGAATTGGTCTGAGGCCATACACATTGAAAATCCCGCAAAATCAATCGATCCCGATATATTCTGGGATGATGATGGTAAAATTATAATGGCAATTGCTGGAGCTCCCGTTCAAGCATCGTACATCGATCTAAAAACTGGAAAAGCGAGCGAGCCATTTGACATGTGGAATGGAACTGGTGGAATCTTCCCGGAGGGTCCCCATCTTTACAAGAAGGATGGATATTACTATCTACTTGTTGCAGAAGGTGGCACGAGGTACACACATGCTGCCACGATTGCACGCTCCAAGAGTCTAACGGGACCATGGGAGAGCTCACCCCATAATCCATTTGTCACTGGACGAGATTCAGATCGGTATTTTCAAACGGTTGGTCATGCCGATATCTTCCAGGACATGAATGGAAACTGGTGGGGCGTTGCTTTGTCTACAAGAGGAGGGCCTAAGCTATACAATGAGACTATCTATCCAATGGGCCGTGAATCGGTTCTGTATCCAGTTTCCTGGGGCTCAGGAGAGTGGCCAACCGCAGAACCAGTAGTTGGAAGGATGAGCGGGCCATTGCCACGTCCAAACCTACTCTCACTAGATGGTTTAGTCGGAAGCCCTGAAGCTGTTGACTTTAAACCTGGCTCTTTAATCCCTCATCAATGGGTTTATTGGCGTGCGCCTGCGAAGCCATCCTCGTTTACGATCTCGCCCCCGGGACATCCCAACACGCTGCAACTCACGGCTTCGAGGAGAAACCTCACAGGTGACACTGGAATCAATGTCACTGAAGGATTGACCTTCATAGGAAGACGGCAAGAACACACATTTTTCTCATTCTCCGTAGATGTGGATCCGAGGTCTCTCAAAAAGAACGGTGACGAAATCGGAGTCACTTCATTTTTGAATCAGGATCAACACATCGATCTTGGGATCTCATACGGAAAGCACTCTGTATCACGTCCAGGAACCATATTTCGCCACAGTGTGACAGTACTTGATATTTCGCGCGGCCCAATACCACCAGTACATACAACATCGGTCCCTTCGTCATGGATGACAGGGTTGATACGTCTATCAATCGTTTCTTCTAATAACACCCACTTTCGATTCATGGCGGCGCCTGCTTCTCGGCCTGATTTATCTATGACATTGGCAGTCTCTAACACAAGCTTTATTAGTGGAGATGGAGCTGCAACTGGTGGTCTTTTGGGAGCTTATGCTACAACAAATGGAGGAAAACACACCATGAAGGGATACGTTAGCCGTTGGAGGTATACCCCGCTTGGGCAGCAGATTGGTTATGAGGATGTTGAGATCGATTACTATCTCTCCTAGAGACTCGGGCATTTCAAGGTTGCTAAGAATTTGATAGAGTGATCTGTTAAATAGTACACTAGTGCCAGTGTATCTTTACTACGTTGCTAGTAGTACACTATGGATCTCTTGATCTCATCATGCTACGATTTTCTACTAGTAACACACCTGACAACTTGATCATTATTGGTAGAATCCCACATTACACATACACCAGCAATTCATCTAGACAAGCTTATTAAGATATTTCTCAAAATTCATTCTCAAATAACACGATAGTGATAATACTTGTTTACATCCGAAGTAGTAATGTACAAGTCAATCCTTCCCCGCACTGACGGCACATGATCATCCGTGGAGCGGGCCTTCGGTGTGGCTTACCAAGCTTTACCTCATGTTGAATTTCTCTGCCATACATATATGCAAGAAACTTCCAAGGTTGAAGTTGCATATACGATTCCAACTAATCCAAACCCAGACCAAAAACCAGAACCATGTCGTTGTTGTTTGGTACTCTACCGGCGACAGCCAAAGTGTCCCCCACGCCCTTCAAGGTCTCCATCCCCAAAAGCCAACTAATTGAACTCGAGACCCTCATCAAGCTATCAAGGCTCGCGCCACCGACATATGAGAATTCTCAGGTAGATGGTCGTTTTGGTGTTACGACCCACTGGCTGGTGACTATGCGAGATCAGTGGTTACGATCTTACAAATGGTATCTCACTAGTTATGACATGATCCCCTAATCTAAAACCTGACTAACATTCATGAAAACAGGAAATCCTCGGAGGAGCGAATTAACAGTTTCCCTCAATGGACAACGGAAATTGAAGACCTCACGATTCATTTCGTAGGTCTATTCTCGCGGAAGAAAGATGCTATTCCACTCCTGTTGATTCACGGATGGCCCGGTAAGTCAATCGCTGATCCCGATCATCTATCATTTATCATGATACCGGTGACTGATTAGTTATTCAGGCAGCTTCTTGGAATTTCTTCCCATTCTGGACAGATTCCGACAAGAGTATACGCCAGATACTCTACCCTATCATCTGATTGTTCCCTCTCTCCCGGGGTACACTTTTTCGTCCGGTCCTCCACTCGACAGGAACTTTGACACCTCAGATATCGCTCGTGTCTTTGATCAGCTGATGAAAGATCTTGGGTTTCAAAATGGATATGTTGCTCAAGGTGGTGATATTGGAAGTCGCATTGCCAGAACCTTGGCCGTGGACCACGACTGTTGTAAAGGTAAGATCCCCCGGTCCTGAGATCAACACTGTATTGAGATGAATGCTAACATAAACAAAGCTGTGCACCGTAAGGACTATTTGAACATGTTATGAAATGTGCCCAGAGTATCTAACACGAAACAGTTAACGTGACTTTTATGGGCCGACCAGATGGTATGACAGATGATCATTTGAATGCATTTGAAAGGCAAGGAATCGAAAGGATGCAGGACTTCCGACTCATGGGCTCTGGATATGCCATCGAACATGGAACTCGCCCCAGTACTATCGGCCATGTTCTTGCAAGCAATCCAATTTCCCTGTTGACATGGTGAGTGGATCAACAAGGCATTGGAACTGTGACTGGACAGGACAATTAACTAACCCTCCTACGAATTTAGGGTTGGAGAGAAGTTCCTGCAATGGGTCGACGATCCTCTGAGTCCAGAGCATATCCTTGAATCCGTGACTCTCTATTGGCTAACAGACACAATCGCTCGTTCAATTTACACTTATCGGCAGGTATTTATCACCCTAAACTAAGAGAATTTGGCACCAAGGACTGATTTCAATCTAGAGCTATCCTCCTCCCGCGGTTGCGACAGCGAATGAGCCTCGGTGGTTCATCCATAAACCCTTTGGATATTCTGCTTTCCCCAAGGAGCTTGCGCCTCTGCCTCGCTCATGGGTGGAGACCACCGGGAATCTAGTGTACTGGAGTCAACATCAAAAGGTACTAAATCATCGTCAAGTTTATACTGGAGAACCGGCTAAGCTGACGCATAATGCTAGGGCGGACATTTCGCTGCACTTGAACGGCCAGACGAGCTGAAAGCCGACCTGATTGAATTTGTTGATAAATTCTGGCCATCAACAGACATTGAATAATGTTCAAGGAGATCCAGTGTTCTCAGACTACTACCTACTAGGATGTGTATCGGGATGATGTCGAACTTTTGTTCGAATTGTATTGTGAAGATAACTCGGAGTCGTTGTTATGAATAGCATGCAAAGTACAGATTTCTGGAGTTAGTATTTGATTACTTCGATGGCAAGACACATCAAATTGACTTATAAAACAATCTTATCTATGAAATAAGTCATATACAAACAAATAGCGATGCATACGGCAGTGCATAGCCATCACTTTGCAAAAATTAGTAATTCCTACCTAGTATATGACCGCCTATAACACACTCGGTACACTCAATACATCCATAGATAGCTAGGTATTAGTTAGTAATAATAATATGTAGCAGTACATCGGTGTATCCTGTTGTCATTATTGCTCCTCCCTCCACTTCTAGTCCAAGCCCAAGTCTGCCCAGATATGCGTCATGTTCAATGACAATAGAATGATTTAAATATAGACTACTTGTTTTTGGCTCTCTATATAACCTTAAGTGCTAGTTTCGAATATAAAAAAAGTATTTTAATTATTATGAAATAGAATTTAGTAGGAGGTAGTGCTAAGATACCTACCTAGGTACGTACCAAGTACCTACGTAGGTATAATCCCGTT